>JBBPRA010000440.1:0-23441 GCA_038092775.1 Boletus rubescentipes
AAACATCGCCGAATGCGCCGCCAGGGATCTGAACGGTGGAGTCCCGATCGATTTGGTCTGTGAGGTCAACCAGTGGGCGACCCTCGAGTTGACCTCTGAGTCGGAAGTCAGTTATGTTGCCCGGTGACTGATAGACTGACGACGAGCGACTTGCCTGAGTGTTTGGGAGGACATGGAAATTGTTCAAACGACGAGCCAAGGTCAAAGCAACGAAACGTGGTGAATGGAGAGAGGAATGCTCTTGCTCGACGGCTGCAGCCGCTCTACAGCAATCGCGTGGCCTCGCACGGCCAGTGCCGCGCAGCCCAGCATTCAAGTTTCATTATATGTTGTGGTTTATTTCGGTCTCCTGTAAGCCAGCCCAAGGGTCGAAGAACTTGAAAGTCTCATTGTTCCTTCTTTTGCTAGAGTTACCCTACGGAGGTGGAAGGAAAAAATAGCAGGCCCTCGTACTGCTCATCTATGTGATTAGAGTTAATTGCCCAGGTATATCCAGTCTAAACATATCGCGTCACGTACCCGGTACTTGAAAGACGCACCCGACTCTGGCTTGTCTCGTCGTCTTAATTCTAGCGCATTGAATCAGCCCACACGTCCGCTGGGCCGTTGTTACGCCGGTGGTCCACATAGGTGCACCGGTCCGTCACCCGCAGAAGACGAAATGAATCACCCACCCTTTGAACGTCCCGCAGAGGATGAAGGGAGAATATGAACGACGAACGCAAATGTAGAGTTGAAACCATGTGAGCATCATGTCATCGTATCATGATGACATGATGTGACGACCAAGTTCAAGTTGTCCCGTCGAGACTGCCGTTCATCCCCATCACGCGAGCGACTGTGAGTGAATATCCATTCATCGCAAGGAACAGGTCTCGTACAAAACTACTAATGATCGTTCATACAGCGGGTATAGCTACAATAGTCCAGGTTAATGTCCGGCTCATAGGTAGAAGATCGCCTTAATATCATCTCTCAAAGAGCCCAAAGAAAATATACGCATACTTACTCGAATCAACCATTCATGTTTTCAATGAATCTTCCCCGGTCGCTGTTGGCTTCCGTCGTCTGCTTCTTCCCCTTCTGGGATAGGAACGAGGTAAAGCTCCGCCCAGACTCCATGCCTGCTCCTGGCTTCACCTGTTCCATGTCGCGTTTTGAGACACCACTCGCGACGGGTCGGCCACTCCTTGCCTCGTCCTCCTGCGCTGCCTGCAATTTGATATATTCTTCTCCTCGAATGCGCAAGTACTCTTCCAGAAGCATCGCATTCCTAGAGTTGGCCTTGTATACAGCGATAACCACGTCCCCGACAACGGGGATGATCCCGCCGATGGCAGATACCGTGTTGTTGAACAGCATCTTGCCAATCAGCCAAGGCGGTAGATCTGCCTCGCGGGCCTTGCGGACCACGAGCCCGTAGTTTAGCGCAGCACACGCAGCGTCGCCCGCACCAGGGACGATACCAATGATGAACGTCCAACCGAAACGGAGACCGCAAAAGTTGAAGCTCTTATCGAGGCAACGTGCTCTGCGCTGGACGGTCTTGAGGATTTTCGCGTCGCGAGCGGAAAGCCCGGGAGGGACGTCACGCTAAAAAAAAAAAAAGAATGAGACCAACAATAACGTGCGCACATCGCAGTGTTTACCTTTTTGCGTCGTTGTTTTCCCTTTGTGTCGGTGTAATACTCGTAGAGGGGATCTGGCGGAGTGTAGTGCTCCAAGTGCTGTCGAAAGAGCTTTACGCCTACATTTTGCATGTATGTTGACATCGTACGCGGTGAAGGTGAAGGGAGAAGATGAATGGCGGAGGTGCGCGTGGAGCCATCGTGGACATGCTTTTACGCAAGCGCAAAAATTGAAATACGTCATTCAGAGCGTGCCCTACACGGCCTTGCTTAAGTAGCGTAGCACTGCCCCGGATTGACTTAGTAAGCGACCGGCTGCGCATCCGGTAATATTTATCAGAGTAACCCGACCTTGTACAGCTCCAATTCATCATGGTCCCCGACGAGCAAAAGCTCTCTGAAGAATACGTCCAAAACAGCTTCCACAGTTACCTCAAGTCCTCTCTCACCCATGCAAAGGTCGAGAAACTCCTCGAGCCAGAAGTCCTCGCAAGCGCCGAGGGAGATCTAATGATCACTGGTAAGTAGTGAGAAAGTTCGACGTCAATCTAGCCTTTCAGGCTGATCCACCCTCGTGACGTGACGCAGGTCCAGCCCTCTGTCTCTATTTTGCCGCCCTGCGGTGCACGACAGTCCCACCATCAGTGCCACTTCCCAGAAGCTCCAAATCGGCTCCACCGCGCGACCTCACAGAGGCAAACTGTCCCCCAGCGTTCCTTGGCTTCCTCCGCGTATGGGCGTCCACCGTCTTAAAGATACAAGGTCTACAGCCAGAACACCAGCACGACCTCGCCCGCGTCATATGTGGTCTCGAGCCCATCACACAACCATTCAACCCCGCCATCTCCGGGATCGCAGCCGATCTCCGTGCAGTCGCGATCGAGATATCACAGAGACGTTCTTTCCAAGACAGATACGCAAGCGATCTCCAAGCCGCGCTCGATGCAGGCTCTAGCGGCTCCACCCTCAAAGTAAAGACCTCGTTCGTCCCACCGCCTGCCTACGACGGTCCATCCGGCTCAGATGCCAAACGTGAGCCCACGTACGGGGGCAAGTATTCTCCACCTGCGTCGCCAGGCGCTGTGTTTCCCGCACGAACGCCGTCTCCAGTTCTATTCCCGCACAATTCCCCCGCGCTAGAGAGGATACGTCAGATCCTGTATGCCGCCCTTGGGGATGTTCTCGTTGGCAACGAGACACTCGGTCGACTCCTCAAATGGGACCCGCCTCGCGCATACTTTGCATCCGTCTCTCTCGCTATCCTCGAGGTTGCCACACGGGCTGTCCAATCAGACGGTTCCATTGATGGCGGGGCTGGCTTGCAACTGACCCTCGGCGAATGCCCAGAGGCGCTCAAGCCTCTGATGATGGAGCTCGGGAACGTCGGAAAGCAAGCCAAGAAGATCAGAAAGGAGGACACGGATGCGGCGATCGAAGCTGCACAAAGGGGAGACGAGTCGCCAGTGCCACGGCTAGAGAAGCTCCGGAGAATGCTACAAGAGGGTGTGGGTTACGACCGAGGGCCGAATGCCGATGATGGCGAGCTGCGTGTGAGGAGGGACAGCGTGGAAGGACGAACGGTCGCGTTTTCCAATCGGATCAACGCGCTTGCGTTGAATATATCAAAGGTCAAGACGTTCCGGGAGCGGCAAAGCGAAGTGTTTGAGATTCTGTCGGCTGTGACCGGAGCTGAGTGGTAAAGGACGGATAAGTACATGCAATGCATATCATGACCTCGTACATCTTTGCTTTGGCTACGCAGTTCACATTTCTGTATCGATATCTATTCCTCTGCGCTACCGTTTTTGTTCTGTAGAGTAATGACAAACCACTAGTAGTAGTATCCTACCGCCTCACGCTGACTGAATGTATCCTATGTTATTATGTGCCATGTGAGAGGGAGAACTGCTTGGGACGATTGAGAATCGCATCAGACAAGGTTTGGGGCAGTGAATAGCTGTGAGTTGCTATGAACCGTACGTACCTCGGCGCAGTAACGGTTTAACTTGGATCTAGCCATTCTGGTACAGCCCGACCATGGCGTGGATGGCTGTTCCGGATTCTCGGGAGGAGGACCGGCCCAACTGGGACACATCATCGCATTCAGTTTAGCACAGTGAACCATCCTAGCATTCAGAAACAGTCCATGGTAAATCGAGAATGTTACATTTTAAGGCTGATGATGGGAGCATGAACATCAAGGACAAAAAAACAGTGCTATAGCTACTGAGGCATGAGGACTCGAATACACATAATGCTCGTGTGCGCGATGTGGTATCACAACCCGAGTGTTGGGCATCCATAGATCACGAAGCGTGCAGAGAAAATCGAGTCCGGTCACCCAAATCCTAGTCCGTCGCGCGTGTCCACACTTTACGTGGCAACAACAGCGAAGCAGTAATCCCGACGCACACCAGGAACAAGAGGTAATAATACACGAACCACGCATGTTCGGGAGTCCTAACTGATATCGAAAACATGGACGACGCCGAAGCGGGTCCGATGGCACGCGTGATCGACACGAGCAGTTGAGCGATGCCATTGGTTGCCCCGAGCGAAGCCCGATTGGGGGAGGCTGCTGCGACATAAATAAAGATGCAAGCTATAGACACCTTCATGAGTAGCGGGCTATGACGAACGGACATGGACTCACAATAGCCTATATTCACTGCTATTGCGAGGGCAAGTTGTATTGCGACCACGGACCAAACCATCCAACTCAATCCCTGGGTTCGAGCGAGCGCGTTGATCAACGGAAGCGTAAGCACCATAGGAATGCCGGAAACCATAGAGACAGAGTAAATAGCCTTGGAACCGAACCGATCATGCAAATCAGCAAAAAAGAAGATCTGGATCAGTCCGTTCACTACGCCATAGATGGAAAGAATATTTCCAATGCGGGGCGGATCAAGACCAAGGCCCCCGAGTTCTATTGGTGTTGCAAAGAAGACCGGTTGTACGGCCCGGAATGCGATTTCGACCAAAGAGAGAGTTGCATAGTTTCCCGCTGCGATAAGTACACGAGGTACCAAGAGCGCGCGCAAAGGTAATGGAGTGTCATCTTCCTTCCTAGGTTCCGCCGTATTCTCGTTCTGCGGTGCTTCAGATAGTATGCTCTTGCTCGCGGGTTTCTTGCCAAACTTGGCCGCGATCAATTGTCGGAGCGGGACGTGATGAGGGCGGGTCTAGTGGCCACCATGAGCCAGGCAATAACAGCACAAGTATACGGCGTACCGACCTCTTTCAAGAACGAGAAAGTAACAATCCAAGCAAGAGCGGAAAACGTCGCAGGCACGGCGCACGCCAAGAAATAAGGATAGGTCTTGAAAAAGTCCCAACTCCCAAACACGTCCGGAAACCGTTCCACAGGGTTCGATAACGAACCACCAATATATGGGCTACGAATAGGGTATGAACAAGACTGCAGACGATTGTGATAAAGGACTAACCCCAAAGTAGAACCAGTGGACCAGGCTATCGGCATATAAGCATATGCCTGTGCGAGATTCGTCGAGTCTGTAATCTCTACCATCATGCTCTTTATCACACCTATATTACCATTTAAAGCGCCATTGAGGGAACGGCTAAGTGAACATGCATGTCATTCGCTATTGGGGGGAGTGGATGCCCAGAAAGCACGCACCTCATTACTAGCCCCCAAAAGGACTTTGATAAACCAAAACAATACATTGAAGCAGACAGACCGAACAAACCCGTCAAAATGACGGGCTTTCGGCCGATGTGGTCCGATGCACGACTCCAGTGTAACACAGTGAGGGCTTGCGTCGCAAAGAAGAGGGAATGCTACAGAAAACTGACATGAGAGCCTGAAACGCAAGGAGAGAATGGCAAAACGTACCAACAATCCCACATAATACCCAACTTGCGTTTCGTCGCCGTTCGTAACACCAATGTCTCTTATCAACTGGAACAAAAAAAGGTTTAGATAAGAAGGTGCAAGACAGTCTACGATAAGGACAAACCTGGGGTGCAAACGGAGCGATAACCTGGGAAGTAAGCGGCTCGGCGAGCTGAAGGAACAGAATGATACAGAATTGACGCCAGGGCAACGGTGTCCTGCCCTTCTTCTGTTGCTGAGGCTGCAACAACGGCGTCTCTTCGTCTATCGTCTGCGAAGACATGATGGTGGTTCGTGACAAAGAGTGGTTTTTGCCAAGGTGAAGAGAAGTCCGAGATTAGCTGATCATGATTGTATCCGCCCGCTTATAGGTCGAGTCAGCTTCTCCGGCTTTTATTTTGGATGGAGCTTTCACTCTCCGGAAACATTCAACCATTACAAATGGAAGATGTCTAAAAGATGCGGCACACCGGTAACCGTGGTTAAAGACCTGCCAGTTCACACGATGCCCATCTGATTGACAGACAGCGAAATCGGTAGACCATAAATGCCTGTCCGAGTACTGGCACTGCGGATATACTTGCCCGTATATACCCGAGGACTTGGAGGTAATAAAGCTCAGGCTCGGATGGCTCGGTCCGGTCGAATGAGTAATTTCACGTGACGGATGCGTCGCAGCCGAGACATGCCTGGCTTTGGTGACTGATGTGACATAATATACTACGTAAGATACAGCGCTGTTGTTCCTGAGTTGGTATCACAAAATGACGTTGGGGATCACTATCGAAACAGGACACCCTAGTCCGTCCAGACTTTTCGTGGCAGCAGCAGCGACGCACCAATCCCAACACACACGAGCGACAGAAGATAATAGTACACGAACCACGCATGTCCGGGGGTTTTGATCGAGATCGAAAACATAGACGTCGCCGAAGCAGGTCCGATGGCACGCATGATCGACACCAGCAATTGTGCGAAGCCATTGGTTGCGCCGAGAGAAGCCCGGTTAGGGGAGGCTGCTGCGACATATATAAAGATGCAAGCTGTAGACACGTCGATCAGTATTATGGACGAGCGCGTGACTGAACAGCTCACAATAGCCCAAGTTCAATATCATCGAGAGGGTGAGTTGCGTCCCCACCGCGGTCCAAACTACCCAATTCAAACCGTGGGTGCGAGCGAGCGCATTGATCAACGGAAAAGTAAGAATGACGGGAACGCCAGAGAGCATAGCAAGGGAACAAATAGTCTTGGACCCGAACCGATCGTGCAAGTCAGCAAAGAAGAATATTTGGAACAACCCATTCACCACGCCGTAGACGGAAAGAATATTGCCGATACGTGGCGGATCGAGACCAAGACCCCCAAGCTCCATTGGGGTAGCAAAGAAAAGCGGCTGTACGGTTCGGAATGCAATGTCTAGCAGAGATAGAGCTGCATAGTTTCCTGCTGCGATGAACACGCGCGGTACCAAGAGCGCGCGTAACGGTAGTGGAGTTTCGTCCTCCCTCCCAGGTTCTTCCATATTCGCACTCTCTGACGGCATGCAGTTCACGTCGGATTTCTTGCCAAACTTAGCCGCGATTAACTGACCAAACGGGACGCGGCGAGGAAGAGTCTGGTGATTGCCTTCAGTCAGGTAGAGATATGGAATGAATGCGCAGTATACCGACCTCTTTCAAGAAGAAGAAAGTAACAAGCCAAGCAAGAGCGGAAAACGTCGCAGGCACGGCGCACGCCAAGAAGTAAGGATAGGTCTTGAAGAAGTTCCAATTCCCAAAAACGTCTGGAAACTGATTGACGGGGTTTGATAACCAGCCACCTATATATGGGCTACGGATATGATATGCACCCGAATGAGCAAGACTCCAGACGATTGCGATAAAGGACTGACCCTAAGGTAGAACCACTGCACCAGGCGATGGGCATATAAGCATATGCCTGTGCAAGATTAGTAGAGTCTGTAATCTCTATCATCATGCTTTTCATAACACCTATATTTCCATTCAACGCGCCGTTGAGGGAACGGCTAAATGAACGTGGATATTGTCGTGAGTCATTGTGAAGAGCGAGTAACAAGAGAAGGAGATACCTCATTACCAATCCCCAAAAGGTCTTCGATAGACCAAAGCAGTACATCGAAGTAGACAACCCCAGTAAACCAGTCAAGATCACAGGCCTTCGGCCAATATGGTCCGATAAGCGACTCCAGTGTAACACAGTGAGGGCTTGCGTCGCATAGAATAGGGAATGCTACAGCCGACGTGAGAACTTGAAACAAAAGCAGCAATTTGGAAGACGTGCCAGTAATCCTACATAATATCCCACTTGAGTTTCGTCGCCGTTCGTTATGCCAATGTCCCGTATCAGCTTGAAAAAAAAGGTTTTTTGGATGAGAAACCGTAAGGCAATAGACGACCAGGACAAACCTGGGGGGCGAACGGAGCGATAACATTGGAGGTGAGTGGCTCTGCGAGTTGAAGGAACAGAATGATAGAGAATTGACGCCAGGGCAATGGTGTCCTGCCCTTTTTCTGCTGCTGAGGCTCCAACAACGGCGTCTCTTCGTCTATCGCCTGCGAGGACATGATAGTGGTTCGTAATAGAGTGTACCTTTTGCACATGAAGCGAAGTACAGCCCGTGTCAGCTGATCATGATCGCATCTGCCCGCTTATGCCCCGGAATTAAATAGGCTCGAGTCAGTTCTGATTTGGTTGAGTTTAATTGATTTACTTGATACAGCGCTGTTTGGTACCTTGTCAGAGACGTTCAATTGCGCAACACATACTTACACATATGGAAGGGTCCTGACAGACGCGACACATCGCAGGAATATTGACAACTCGCACGACTGTTGGATCAATAGAGCAAAATTGGCGGACCAACTAGGAGACTCACCAAGTCTTTGATGTGTCAATATTAGTGTGTGATGAACTCTAATTGGACGGAGCGCCACTCTAATTGAGTATGTAAATGATTGCACGTGACAGACGCGTCCTGGCAATTGCCGTGGAAGTAATTGACCAGACCTACGAGACTGACTGCCGACCTGCACATAAACCCGTACCTTGAAAGGGTATGGGTAAGTCACTGGTAAGGGTACGGGTTGCGCCAGTGAAACACGTGGGTGGACATCGCTTTAGTGGGCAAAGCAGACGAATCCACATCCCATTCACGCTTTGAATAACTCCACTCGGAGTGCCACATGCATTCTTTTGTCCACAGTGCCGGAAATAATGCCCTTCCTCATCTACTGGAAGCTCCTCACCTCTTCCCGCTTTCTCCTTACCCCCTTACAGTCGACTTGTGGCACGCAGAAGTATATTCCTGTCATGAGTTTGGTTTTTGAAAGAGAGAAAGACCTTCCTGCCATCCCGGTTGACATCGAATCTAGCAGGACTGCAGTAGAGGACAAAGGATTCTGGCACATGCCTTCTCCAAAGATCGCGACGTCTGCGATCACCAACAAGACGCTCCCATCCATCAACATTGAGAACACCTTGTCGGAAGAAGAAATGAGTCGGTTACACGAGCTCTGGAATGGAGCTGGGTTAAGCGCAGTAAGTGCCTTTTGCACTTTCTTCGCCGCGATTGACTGATCGTGATTGAAATTGAAAGCGTGCACATCGCATGAGAGGACGCGGTCAAAATCCCACCCTGCGTCGGATCCCATCGTCGATCTTCATCCCTGATCCTGAAGATGTTCCACCTACCTTACAAGTACCACCCATAATGAGCACGACGCCGCCCACTACGGCAACACGTAGACGATGGGGATTCCTCAGTGCAAGGTAATGCCACGACCTCGGATTTCAAGTAACCCCTGTTCTTACCTTTCTTTCTTCAGGCCCTTATCTGAGAGGCAGGGGGCAGAGAGGAAGACTCCCAATGCACTCGAGGCGCTACGCACGAAGGCGCAGGACCGGCTAAAGAAAAAGCTTAGGTACGCCAAGTCGGCGCCAAATCTTGGTGACCAGTCCGCACCATTGCGACAGGGGGTCACTCCTGTTGTGCTTACACCTGCCGAAGTGGTGACCAAGAACATAGGAGGCGGTAGTCAACGTGACCTGGCATCGCCTTGCAAGTCAGCAACATCTGAAGCGGTTCCTCAGCAAGAAGACGCGGATGAGAATGCGATCTACTTTACAATTGATCCCAACTGGCGCGCCTCGCGGGGTAGCGCGCAATTCGAGGCCATTACACCCATACCGAATAGCTTCACTTCTTTCCTAGAGAGGCCAGACTCTCCTCTTTTGCACAGACACTATTCACTTGATCAGCTTTCGTTTTTGGCACTGCAAGCCACCAAGACTTTGACCGACATGGAATTTCCCCGGGTGTATCCGCGAGGCGAGGTCCTCCACCCCATCGACGAACTGCACGCCTACCTAGAGCCCTGATCGACTGTGACCGCACTTTCGCCGCACTGGCCTCATCATGGTGCAGTGCAGGTCTTTTGTCGTCCAAGGCGTACCATGAATCTTTTGTTAGCACTCTTTTGTTACTCACCTGTGCTGCTGTGTCCTGTAGCATGAGCCGTCCCCTCTTTGTACTCCTAATTACTTACAATAAGGTTGTTGCTGTAGCCCAATGGCGATACAAGGGCATTCAGATGAGTCAGCAAATGGACCTTCAATTGTCCATTATTGTGCCTTTCGGGTGTGATGGCGGTTGTATTTTATCCGCGCTTCCAACGAGAAGATGCACTCTTCGAGTGCTTTCGCTACTTGGAGTGACCCATTGTTGGACCAAAGAAAGGTCCAGAAAGGCAGAATGAACGGCTTCTCGGGCAATTGATACGGCGGAATCGGTCGGCGACGTTCCGCATGGCACAAGCAGTGCAAAATTGACCCACACCCACTCCATTTATACGTCAAGCGGGTACGGCACTCACCTCATCAACCACCTCCAACCAAGTTGTACCCTTCCACATCGAATCGTTTTTGTATCCTACATGATCTCCTCGCCACCATCCCCAGCATTCACCCCTTCACGCAGCATTTCCGGCAAGCACCACACCGAAAATGAAAACCCACCGCTCTCTCCAAAAAGATCCTTTGCACAGCTCGAGGAGGATCCGTCATCACAGCTTCAGCTCAAGCGTCGTGATGTGCACCCCAAACGAGCACCTCTCGGTGAGCAACTGCGGAACTTTCCAGCCAAGATACAGGCTAGAACTGTTGTGACGACTAGATCCGCTGTCTGCATCGGACTTGGAGAATAGGCGCTACCGGGTTTCTCAGTTGACTGACTCTGCCTTGCACCATGCCCTCGTTACTCCGCCCTCTGCCCCCGATCTCCGGGTTTTACACCCGGAACTACCCGTGAGTTCTGGTTCTTGCGGAATGCAACGTAGCGGCATCTCCGATGCTCTCGTCTGCTCATGGCCGCCTCCCATTCCAACTGCAGGCACTGCTAGATTGTCGGATAACGGTCTCGTGGGGCAACGGGCATCGCAATGTGGTCCCCCGCATAGCCCCGATGAGAAGACTTTGTCACGTGATCATTTTCTCGAATCTACTTCTACCTGGGACACATCAGAAATTTTCTCGACAGAGCCTACCCCGACAATGACCAAGCCCATACGAACAGCTGGGTGGAAAAGCGAGAACGTCCTTCAGCCCATTCGGTCACGCACTCATTCCGTGCCATCTGTACGCCGCCCACCTGAGGAGCTCTGGCGGTCAGACTCTGGCGACCACGAGTCTGTCGACACCGTCGGTTTGTCGGTATATCCAACACCACCAGGTCTTCCACCTCCTCGACCTGAACTGAGGCGCGCTGGCTCTACTTCGGACCTGCTTCCTCATGGTTCGGTGTCGTTATCCTTGGCGCTCGGATCACAGCCCTTAAGGGCGTCGGAACACACAAAAGCCGTGCCGCCCATAGGGGCGGAACGCAGCCGGGTTATATCTATCACATCATTCAGGTCATCCATCCGTAATCCTCCAGCCACACAATCATACAATCATTCCAAATCCCCTGGGCGTTCTTTACCACTTCCACCTAGTCCACAGGCAAAGTGGAAGAATGACGTATACCCCACATCTCCGGAAAAAGTTCCGACGGCCGCTGTCAATGACGGTATTTCAAAGGAGGAACTAGAACGTCTCTTGCGTCATGCTGTTCGGAACAAGTATGCTCCGAAGGTCGTATCTCCACTGAGCCCGCTTCGCACCTCAACTCCGGCATCCAGTCTGTCTACTGATCCGACATACAAATTACGCATGCCGTCCCAATTGAACACCCCTTCGCCCCGTTATTCCAATTGTCCGCCGAAGCGAGCACGAACGTATGTGCTTCCCTTTCCTGACGCTGTTTCAATACCGCCGTATCTGATCGCGCGTCTCTCCCGTCTTTACAGGGTTTGTGAGGGGTATCAATCCTTGGACTGGAACGCCACCTGCGTGCACTGCCAAGAGTGCAAACGGGACACCATCGGCAAAAGGCTGTTGGCGTTCCGGTATCGCCAACAGCAGACGCGTCACGTCCAACGCAACATCAAGCTCCTTGCGTATCCACCTCGCGGGGTGACGAACGCGGCTGTCATGCATGACGATCGGGTCGTCCTCGCGGGCCGTATCCGGGAGGCGTTTGCGTATGAGATGGACGAGGAAGAGAAGAGTCTTTGGGAGGAGGTCGCTGCGGTCACCGGGGCAGGACCCGTGCCGTTTTCACGCGTGGGTGCACCCTGCGCTGCCGCTACCCACCGGCGCGTCGCGGAGGGCGGGAGTGATGACGGCGTCCATGAGGGTGCGGACGAAGGCTTGCTCGTGAACGAGTCTGTGACTCTGTTTCGCGACGTGAGTGTTTATTGAACGAGGGGAGAAGTAACATTCTTTAACAGAAACAAACTGTATTCATACTCATGGTGGGCGTTTTTTTCATGCTGCACTTACTTGCACGGTATTTTAGGTACTTTATGCTTTCATATCGTTTTGGGAACTGCAATGTAGTACACAAGATGCTTTCATCGTACTTTTTTCTTTCTCGGCTATACATAACAAGATACAGTGGACGCATAGTGACATACTACTACAATATTGGACAAAGCAATCTTATTCCTCCGTTGATATCCTACAACTGTGTTTCCTTTGCCCGAGTCGACATCAAAGTGAACACACCCCTCGGTTCGCCTCGCCAGCTCAGAAGAGATTATACTCCCGCCCAAGTGGCGCACTGGTCGCAGGCTCGATATCCATCAACACCCCATCCGCACGTACCTCATAGCTCTCCGGGTCGACCTCCATCACTGGCAACCTATCATTCCACTTCATATCGTGCTTTGTCAAGTCGCGGCACCCAAAGACGGGTTCGACGCGCTTGGAAAGGTGGTAGGTAGCGATGGTCCCGCTTGTGATGGATTCCTTGGAGACAAAGGAGACCGAGTTGAGGGCGGCGGCGGCTGGGTAGGTCCCCCACATCGGCCGGCCGTACGAGGGCTGTACAGTGGGTATGGATCCGTTGGCCTCGCCCACCTACTCGCGGGTCAGTTGAAAGTTGAAACATAGACACTAGGAGAGGAGAGCGATCGCGCAGAAAGTGTAGTGTAGCCGCGACGTACCTGAGCCCACGCGATAACGCCCGACTTGAGCACCATCTCGGGTTTCGCGCCAAAGTACTCCGGTTTCCAAAGGACCAGGTCAGCGAGTTTGCCCACTTCGATTGATCCAACATATGTGCTGATACCATGCGTGATCGCACTACGTAACCAGTCAGGACGTCATGCGCTGTGCAGCAACGACACGCACGGATTGATGGTGTATTTCGCAATGTAGCGCTTAACGCGACCATTGTCACATTCCGGGGTATCTCCGAGCTCGGTGAGAGGACCCCGCATCGACTTGAGCTTGCTCGCAGTCCGCCACGTCCGCGCAACGACCTCGCCCACCCGTCCCATTGCTTGTGAATCAGAACTTATCATGGAGATCGCACCCATGTCCTGGAGGACGTCCTCGGCGGCGACTGTCTCCCCCCGAATGCGAGATTCTGCAAAGCGGAGATCTTCAAAGATGTTCTTGTCGAGATGGTGGCAGACCATGAGCATCTTTGGATGGCGCGTGATCAGTATATCGTATGCGGTTAGGATGATTTCGGCTCACGTCTAGATGCTCGTCGAGGGTATTTACAGCAAAAGGACGCGTAGGATTCGTGGACGATGGGAGAACTCTCTCTTGTCCACAGACAACGATGATATCAGGAGCGTGTCCACCGCCTAATAAAACATCAACACTGCATAGCATGGCATCGGAACGCACGCACCAGCGCCCTCTGTATGGTACGTATGGATTGTATGGTCACCAAAGGCCTCGATTGTGGCTAGAGAAAGTGAGTGCCGGTCAATCACACCTTTGGGGAAAACATACTCTCAACGAAACCACTCTCATTTAGAGTGTCCGTGTGAATGTTGACCTGGACGTCATATTCATATGCGACCTTTAGACAGTTGGAAATCGCGAGCGGTGTACTACCCCAATCCTCATGGAGTTTAAGCCCAGCGGCACCTGCTCTGATGACCTCGTCAAGCGCTGGACGACCACAGTCATTCCCCTTTCCTGTGAACGCAAAGTTCATGGGAAGACCATCGGTAGCAGCCAGCATAGCTTTGATATAGAAGGGGCTAGATGTGCATGTGGTCGCATTCGAACCGGCGCTAGGACCTGTGCCACCTCCGATCATCGTCGTCGTACCGACAGCAAGAGCTTCATTGACTTGTTGCGGACTGATGTAGTGGACGTGTACATCAATGGCCCCAGCTGTGACAATTAATTTCTCCCCGGCGATGACTTCTGTTGACGAGCCGATGATCAAATCTGGGTGGGAGTCCATCGTGTCGGGGTTTCCAGCCTTGTCGATACCTACGATGATGCCATCTTTGACACCGATATCCGCCTACGGACCTATTAGGTAGCAGAAGAAACCATGGAAATGCCGGCCTTACCTTGTATATACCAGTCCAGTCAACGATAACAACATTTGTGATGACGAGATCGAGTGCCTTGGCAGAGCTGCGTTCCGACGCTTGCCCCATACCATCTCGAATGGTCTTGCCTAGGCCCAAAATGAAGCTACTTCGCGACACTATCAGCATGGTGACTTACCACCGCCAAATTTGACTTCGTCGCCATATATAGCCTACGCGAACTTAATACGGCGAAACAGACCAGAACAAGGATACAGCCCACCGAATCCTTTTCGATCTCGATCCAGAGACTCGTGTCCCCGAGACGAATGCGATCCCCAGTTGTAGGACCAAACATGGATATGTACTCCTCGCGGCTCATGTCCCTCTCAGTGAACCACGGGGAAACCTCTGGCTCGGGAAGATGACCAAAGGCTTGGTAGATGTCGTCGGTGATGCCCCCCGACAACTTGGATTTGATTATATCAGTGAACCCATTACCTCCTCTGACCACCTTATTCCCTCGAATAGAGCAGAGAATGACGGTCTTTTTGTCACCAGGCTCAAATCGTACGGCCGTTCCAGAAGGTATATCGAGGTGTTTGTCAACCGCTTGTTCCCGATCAAACTCTAGTGCCTTGTTTGCCTCGGTAAATAGGTAGTGTGAACCGACCTGTGTTGATGAGTATCTCAGTCGCACATGTTGACTTGTAGGTTTACCTGGATGGGGCGATCACCGTTGTTAGTGACTCTGATCTTGATTCTTTCGCGACCACTATTGATCGTGATGCGTTCTCCATTCTTTTTTGGGATGATGGCACCTGGGAGATTCTCGTCGTGGCTAAGTTTGGGATCCGGTACTGGGAATAGGTTGTTGGAGGGAACAGGTAAAAATGATCCGTAAAGCGCAGCGTCGAGGTCACCGTCATCGGTGCAGATCGGATCGTGTACGGTCACTAGGAAAACGCTGAAATACCGTACACCGTTGAGTGTGATCAGCTCCTTATCAGACTAGATCGCAGAGTACTGACCCGTCCGCGAAGGTACCCTCAACCTGGATATCACGTATTCTGGGAGGAACGCCAGGGAGGACGTGCCTGCGGCCCAAAAGGTTCTTACCATGGGCCATCAGTTCGGCTACGGAATGGTGACCATCGCGGATACGTTCTTGAAGTTGGGATGCGATGAGCGCGATGGCTTCGTTGATGTTCAGTTGCAATCCCCGTGCAAGTCGCTTCTGAGCAAGGGTTCCTGTCTTTATCAAAGTAGGTATTATGATGCTACGCAATGGGCTTCTACTCGACAAATGAAAGTACCTGGTGGAGCAGGAGTTTGTCTTGTTCTCTCGGTAAGATATACATTCCGAGTCGTGCGGGGTAAATTCGACGATGGCGCGTTGGAAGCGTCGAAGGTGAATGCTCACGATAAGGGACGAGGCCTTAAGCGAGCTCGAAGCTCTTCCCATTTTGGTCATGTGACAACGTAGTTTACGCGATTGACAAAAAACAAGTCCCGGCTTTATTTGTTTGTTCTCTCCAA
The DNA here is from genome assembly GCA_038092775.1 of Boletus rubescentipes. Lineage (NCBI taxonomy): Eukaryota > Fungi > Basidiomycota > Agaricomycetes > Boletales > Boletaceae > Boletus > Boletus rubescentipes. Next base: position 15,930 of record JBBPRA010000440.1, read on the forward strand.
TCTCTGATGGTGGCGACCTCGACCCGTGCTGAACCTGTCCGCCGTTTACTTTGTGGAGACACGGATCGGCCACCATGGGTACGCGTTTTCCGTCTCCATTTCGACTTTGAAGACTCAAAGTAACGAATGAAACTTTGAAAGGTTTTTGCGTAATGATTCGAGGCGAGAGTCGGGATGCTGTGTTCATTTCCAAGTGGAACATCCTCATTGTCAGCACCATGACTCGGCGGTGTTCAGATGAATGACACGAGCTGCCAGTGATTCGCTGCTGCGGTGTCGTCACCTTTTCCATAATGTGGAAGGTACAGTCAAACTGGGGTAAGTTGCTGGCTTCGGAGTGCAGTTCTTTTGTTGTTGCATTCCTCCCGACCGAGGCTATCTCATTTCGCATAGGAGCGCCACAGTTCCGTTCTCCAATCGGTGTTGTTTGTTCCTCGTCTCAATGCCGCGAATGGCGACATTCGTTGTTGATTGGTCCGTTCCATTTCATTATCGGATCGGTGAGTCAATTTAATGCCTGCGGTGGAACAGTCGAGGCTCCGGACTGTCCGCACACGTCAGAGAGCTGTGGTCAGTGTGGGAACGGTTCTCCTTTCAAGGACAGATCGCTTTTATTAGTCATCATTTGCCCGATCACATCTGCTCCAGCTTTGTCCCAGGTAGGCACTGCTTTTGTTTTGGCCACAGGATATCAAGTCCCTTTGTCCACCTCCGGTCTCACTCTCCTTTCACGCCTACTTATGCCTTCGTGTTCTGTCGTCCCTCCCCTCCCTTCTCCCTCTCCAAATCCACGCAAGCGCACCACGTCCTTCTTCGAGCCTCTCCCACGAAAGACATCTCGCACGATGCTGCGCCGTACCGAATCATTCCTTTCCTTGTCAGACTATAACGACGAGAGCCACTCGGAGGGTGGCTCATTTCTCCATATGTCATCTACACCCACTCCCTCATCCCGCATCGCTCCTCTACACCACGCGCGCCAACACTACAAGGAGCAACGAGAACGGGACACCGCGAGACTCGGCCGTAAGCGCGCCCAGTTCACCATTGCCCCCACCTCGTCACCCTCCGGAGCATCCCTCCCCAAACGTGGCGCACATGTGGTCCCCAAACAATTCCAACCCGCAGTCCCCCACGTTCGCACCACCTCGCCCCTCGCGCCGTCGCGGAAATTGCTTCCGCCACGGGCGAGTTTTCCACGTTCGAAACCGGAGCCGGACTTGTACCGCATGGCGCTCAAGACAAGGATGCGTAGCTCGCCCGAGGGTGAAAAAATTCTCCGTATGGGTCCGCGTCTTGCAATCGCGATCCTATCGGCTACGAGGGAACTGGAGCGGATCGTCTCCGCACACGAAGATGACGACGTGATGATGGGCGACGAGACGGAGCCCAGTACAAGATCCGCAAGATGGGATCTAGGGCGAGACATGATGGCCGTCCCGTGTGGGGCCTGATCATGGACGCCTCTGACAGGGGAGACGGAACGCTGTTTTTGTTCCATCCCATTCACGGACCAAATGACGACGACACCACACACACAGACACAAAGGCATACGTATATTTATAAAGGCACGGTTGTTGTTTGCATGCATCTCTTACTGTACTTGTTCACACACCCGGGCATCCCGTCCCCGGCATCTATTTCTCCGCGCACATGCTTCGACTCATTCGTGTTTCCCTTGGGTATAAAAAGGAACGTGGACGTTGTAAATCGCGCCGCAGTTTGCTCAAGTTTCATTTTCCCTTGTCTCATATATTTAATTCGTCGCACTTGTATCATTTGCACACTTTTTCTTTTTCTTTCATTGTTTTATTTGCATGACTCTCTGAACCCTCCCCTCCTTTTCGCACTCTCATTGACGCATACCCACACCCGGGACTGGGAGCCCCCCATGCTTTGCTCCCCACCCCTTTCGTTCGTTTTTTGTGCCATCATGATGTTCATCACGTATCTGATTCACGCATCGCCATCTTTTGAATCATGACTTTGCTACCACCCCGGTTCCCGCTCTCATAGCGCGCTCTCACTCTTTCATACCCCCTGTATGCTGTACATGACCGGACGTGGTATCAATGACCCCCATCATCGTATTTGTCCAACGAGGGTGCGCGTGACGCGCATGTGGATGTGTGTGGCAACATGGTTGACGTGCCACTGGCAGTGACAGTGACGCGACACACGTCCATGATCAAGAGAGGACATGACATGACATGATCCAACGTGGGGTGAGGGGCATGGGGTGTTTGTCAATGGGTTATGTACACACTTGCTTATCGAACGCCCAAATGCGCAGCGATCAACCGCATCCTGTCCAGGAGTCGTGATCTCGATCAGGGGGGGGGGGGCGATGGGGATGCTGTGGCACACCCACTGGCGCCCACTCACCCGGTACCATAGGACTCGATTGGGACTGGGACTAGCAACTCGCGCGACATGGCTCAGAACAAACTCATCATGCCATCATGCATCACACGGACAGTGCCGAGAGCGAATCAGAATGACATGGCATTTGATCATGACCCATGACTCTATGAGCCGTGCGAACTCAACATCATGATGCTGGCAGTTGGAACGCGTGGCTAAAAAGTACATACGCCAACGCCACCGGGTAGCCCGTGCGCGTTTGAAAACCAGTTACGGCAAGTCTGTCACAGCGTCTCGGTCCCTCTTGACACGCGTTTCGGGGTGATGCTTCAACTTTTTTGCAATTTTTTAAACGTTGGCATGTCCCCGTATGCCCCGAGACGACCCGTTTTGAAAATAGGTTTAGCCTACATGTATCACGATCGAGACGTCTGATAGGGATCAGGAACGGACCACAAAACACATGGCATTTCGGAGAGGAATCACACCCAACATGGTTCGATTGGGATTCGGGGGGCCGTCGCAGATTCAGAACAGCGGGGGGTCGACGTTGTTCGGTCACAAGGAAAAAAGATGGGCGCTAACATAGCGCACCGAGTGATTGATTTAGTGCATGTTGTTCCTGTGGTAACATCGCCTTGTCGCGTTCTACCCTGCACGATACAGAAAGTAACCTCTAGATCCCCATCCATGGGTTAGGCGTTGCCAGCCATGCCGTACCATTCCCCACCACGTCACGACGCAGTCCGTAACTTGGACAAGAGTCGCATCAGGGTCAACGCCCACCGTTCAAACTGCTCCTTGGAAACGAACAACAAGGCTTGCGAGAGCACCGCCTTGATAATCTGTGCCGACATGCCCTGTGGAGACGCGCGTGAGCGAGACGGTTCGAGGGATAGACCACGAGGTGCGATCCTGAAAGATCGTGATGGGGCCTTACCTGATACCAGCCGACGACACCTTCCGTCTCGAGTACGCGCATCAACAATCCGACGGCCCCTGTCGGAGTCGCTTTCGTAGGCGGTCGTGAGGACTGGGGGAGTCCGGTTTCGTCGTCGGTGGCGCGTTCAGCCGTACGCGCTTGAATACGCACTTTGGCCATGATATAGGGATAGGTCACCTGTCCCAGGTTCAACGCAAGCTCGTAAACCGAAGCACAAAACCGACTCACGATGGTAGCAAGCGTCTTGCTAAACGCGCCCAATAAAAAGGTCATTCCCGGGGTGAGCTTGTCAGCCCTCGCAAGGAGGAGAATGCTCTTGAGCCGTTCGTACACGCCATAGGTGATGGCGGGATTCACGGTGAGCACCATGCCGGGTTTGATGCCCAACCACAAGCCGGTGACGCCGTCCTCGCGGACGATCTCGCGTGCGACGCCGAAAAAGGAATCGTCGTTGGTCTCGGTCGAGGGGGAAGGGATATCGGCGTCTTTCTGAACGCGAGAGGAACGACCGACTTGTTGACGGGTTGCGATGACGGAAACGGGGATGGTGAAAATTTGGGAGAGGGCGCCAGCTGCGGCACCAAGGGACAGCTCTGCAGCGGTGGATAGGACGGGTGTCTTGGAACTAGTGGGGACTCGCGCGGCGAGACGTTTGATGTAGGAGGTACGGAGGAAAGAGTAGAAGAAAAAGTACGCGTATTCTACGTCGGGTGAGTCAAGCACCAAGACTCGGGGATGGACAAGGCGCACGCATGGAAAAGGTGTTGAGCATGGTCGCTGCGAATCCGCGGTACCATCCCGAGATGCCTTCGTGCTTAAAAATGTCGAGCAAGACGGACAACATGGTCAGCTCATCTTTGCGTTTTCCCTTGGCGGTCGATGACGTGGCTTGTATCCGTGTTTTTGCACTGCGACGACAAGGTCAGTTTTGTGTGGTGTGGGGTCTACGAAACCTCTACGTACACATCCAGAGGGTATACGACGCTGTGGGCACCAGTGATCAGCATCCTGTGAGCGCGTGTGGAACATGTCGGATACGCACGCGTTACTGAAGCAAGCGCCCAGAGCACCCGCCAAAGCTGCACCAAACGGCGTCAGCTGCTGAGAAGGCGACGCAGGCTTGGACTGGACGGACATGGTGTGCACCAAGTGCGATCGCTGAGCGTTGCCGGTTCACCCGGAGAGCATATTCACATGGATCGTCCAAACGAGGAAGGCAGAGACTTGGGATTCCAACATGTACAAACAACGCTCCTTACAACGAATACAAGACTTGCATTTTCAGCCCTACCACGCCGCCGCCACGTCCATCCCACCCGGGTATCTCTGCACGACACACTGGACATCTGTAGCGCGAGATGAGTTGTGTGCGGAATCGGAGGGGGGTGCTTACCGAGCGGCAGGTGCTCTGTCCATTGCAATGACCATGTTCCTTCGGATGGTCGATTTGACTGCTGTGAAGAGACACTGGCCACAGCATATATGACCACAGGGCGTCAGGGTTGCGTTGGTAGGAGGGGAAAAACAGATGGGACATGTATATGTCGAGAGTGGCTCTGGCACCGGAGTGGGAGGGACTCGAGGAGGTGACGCTTTCGGAGATGCGACGATTGGATCATCCGAGTCGGAGAGTTCGATGAGAGTGGGTTGGTCGACGGGGGGTTCATTGTCTGGAACGACCTCTGGGGGTATCTCCCATGTCGAGATTTGAGTGAGCGTGCTGGACTGAGACTGGTCAACGTCGTCGTCATCCAACCGCCTTCGTTTATGATCAGAGTCACTGTGCGCAGGCGACGCACTGTGATGACGATCAGTCGTGCTCATCGTGGCCAACGACGAGGAGAATGACCCAGAGTATTGGGTAATACAAGACCACGAGTCTCCGGGGTCTCTTGGTCCAAAGTGACACGTCGCTTCTAGTCCAACTTTACAACATTCTTTGCCATGTCGGCCAACGACAAGTCACTTCTCGACAAACTCGACGGCGCCGTACCCGGACTCGCGCACTTTGATGCCTTTCCAAAACTCCCTTCGACTTACAAGGCGCGCTCAGAATCTCGCGGTTTCCTCACTCTTTTCGTCATTCTTCTCGCCGTTCTTCTCGTCTTGAATGATCTCGCAGAATATATCTGGGGCTGGCCCGATTACGAGTTCAGCGTCGATACCCAGGCCGACAGTTATATGAACGTCAACGTGGACATGGTCGTCAATACGCCTTGCGCATGTATGTACCCACGAAGGACCTTCGTTGCAAGTATTCATTTCTGTGCGACTAGATCTCTCTGTGGACTTGCGTGACGTCGTGGGCGATCGTCTGTTCCTCAGCAAGGGGTTCCGTCGCGATGGCGTACGTCTCTTGTTCATCCGTCATGACGTCTCTCACCTCCCCTCAGACTGTATTTGATATTGGACAAGCTACCTCTCTAAAGTGCGTCCCTAACCTCTATGTATGAACAGTAGCTCACGTAACTCACAGAGACCATGCCAATGCTCTCTCCGCTCGTCAAGCCGTTGCCCAGTCACGCAAGTCTCGTGGATTCTTTTCATTTTTCAAGCGTGCCCAACCCGACTACCGCCCGACATACAATCACAAGGCAGATGGCGATGCTTGCCGAATCTATGGGACCCTTGCTGTCAAAAAGGTTACTGGTGAGCGCACACCGTCGTGTTCCCACGTCGTTCTCACTCTTCCTAGCCAACTTGCATATCACCACCCTCGGACACGGATACTCGAGCGCTGTTCACGTACCCCACGATAGTGCGTCTGTTTCTTGTGACGCCACTCGTTTGGTTTAACCATGTCGTAGAAATGAATCTTTCCCATGTCATCACCGAGTTCTCCTTTGGGCCGTATTTCCCTGACATCGTCCAGCCACTCGACTATTCGTTTGAACTTGCTAGAGAACGTACGTTGTCCTTGTTAGCTCCGACATACAGGTAACTTATCTCTTTGTAGCATTCGTGGCATACCAGTATTATCTTCATGTGGTCCCAACTACCTATGTCGCGCCGCGCTCTGCCCCTCTCCACACAAACCAATATAGCGTCACGCACTATACTCGCAAACTAAGTGGCCACGACGGCACTCCAGGCATTTTCTTCAAGTTTGACCTGGATCCAATGGTCATCACAATCCACCAGCGCACGACCTCGTTGATTCAGCTGCTGATTAGGTGCGTACGAGCGGTCTTTCAAATGACAGGCACTTGACTATTGCATCAGGTGTGTCGGTGTCATTGGTGGTGTCTTTACCTGCGTCTCGTATTTCCTCCGCATCACGGTCCGTGCCGTCGAAGCCGTTTCTGGCGCAGACTCGGCCCCAGGTATTGTTGCCGCTGAATCGACGGGTGTCAAGCGCAAGTGGGGAGGTGCACACCTCCGCCAACGCTCCATCGTGAACGCGGGCCGCGTCGTGCGACAGGGCAATGGATGGGTCGTCGAGGGTGCGGGAACGCCGTACTCGGCGACCCCTGCTACGGGTGGTTTCGGTCCCGCGAGTCCATACCCGTACACGCCGTTCTCGTCGACAACCCCAGTGCCGCCACCACCACCATCAGCATCTGCAGCGTCGGCCACGTTTGGTCCTGGTTCGGCACCGCCCACGCCCGGGGTTGGCCTTGGCCTCGGTGCACCGACGTTTGGGCACTCTCGACCACCGAGTATGATTGGACATTCGCGAACGCCAAGTTTGTTGGGGCAGTCGAGGTCGCCGAGTATGCTGGGCGGACAGACGAACGGGGTAAGGAGCGTGAGCGCGGAGAATAGTCCTGGACCTATGGGGATACCGTTGCCGGCGTCGCCGTTCCCGGGGTCAGGGCCTGGTACGCCCATGGTTCCGCCGCCACCGCCCAAGTCTGCGAAAAAGGATGATTGAGGGTAGATGGCGTCTGCTCGTAATGTATGGTTGCGTGTCGATGACTTGGACTACGACCGAGTAGGTCTTGTAAACATGCGCGCGCATTGAGTTGTATTGTTGGTTCGAGTGAGGTTTATTCAAGCCACCTCTTTTAACAAGAGCGTTGTCCGCTCTGCACACTAGGGGTGCAAAAACTCGCGTTGTGCTTGCCAGTTCGTGGCGGAGAGACATTCTCAAAACGTCATTACCCCTGGTCACTCATTACCGTCATCGGCATCCAAACGAGCTTGCGCTGTAGGTTACCTCTGCTGATATTCTCCGTGCGTTCCTCGTCCGCCAAGTGGCGCA
>JBBPRA010000441.1:0-23324 GCA_038092775.1 Boletus rubescentipes
ATAGTTGAAAGGCTAATTTTGGAGAAAGGTTGCTACATGTTAGTAGCTGACTTCAAGAAAGACCTGAAGCAGGCAGGGAGCAGAAAGCAGCTCCTTAATTTTATCAAATCAGGAATGGTGAAAAGGGCCAAGACAAGGGACTCTAATGCCATGGATGTTGATGCCACCCAGAGCAGCAATAACAAGTGTTTCAATTGCAGCAGAGACCACATCATCAAAGAATGCAAGAAATCCACACTATAGTGCAAGTTCCTCAGTGGAGGACATAAAAAGAATTGTTCACACTGCCTTTTGAAGGCATAAGGTAGGTATGAGGTGGCAAGACAGAAGATGCCACCTAAAACAACCCTAAAGCAATGAATGCCTCAGGTTATCTCAAGTAGATGGCTTGGACCACTACTGAATGTAAGGAGCTTGATTAAGTTTGCTTTAGAGGTGACACTCCAAGAGAATCAGATCCTATAGGGATGCCAGTTGATTCCTTGGCTCTTATATACTATTGTATTGTAAGTACATGTTTGTATCAAATCTCTCAATACTGTCTGAGAAAGGCATATCAAGATAGGGGCAGCATGGAAGTGAAGCATGAAACATGTAATGTGTATGTGTGTGGCAGCATAGTCATGCACAGCATGGAAATGAACTGTCAAGAATAGAGTTAGGTTTGATGGCACAAGGTTTCCTGTATTCATGAAAATGTGAAGTGCATGAGATAAGTGATATCTCATAGAGAATCTCCTCACAGTGCAAGGTCTGAAATAATAAGATTAGATAGATCAAAGAGTGAAAATCTGACAAGTCCATTGAAAAATGATGTCCCTGTGATGGAACTGTAACACCACCACCACCTTCTGAAATAAGGCTAAAAGCACCAAAAAAAAGAAGACAAGGACAAGGGCTGAGATTGATCCAAATTCATACAAGAAACAAGGAATCAGCTTCAAAGAAGCACAAGCATGATGCAAAGACTATGAAAACATCACCAAGACAGCAGGAAAAGCCCAGATCCAGAGCATATTTCTGGATGTGCAAAGGACCACAATAGGTATAATCCTTTCTTATGGAAGAAATTGAAGATGACAAGGATCTCATAGATACATACTATGGATGACATTATGGTGGTATACATCAATGACCTGATGATCTTTACAAAAACAGAAAATCAAGCAGAGCACAACAAGATTGTCCTGGAAGTGCTCAGACACCTACATAGAAGAAAACAATCTATTTGTCAAACCTGAAAAGTACACAGCCTAGACATGATGGTCAGATGTGACAGGATTGAGATGGATCAAGAAAAAGTAAAAGCAATTCTGAAATGGCCACAACCAAAAAGATTAAAGAAATTCAGAGTTTCCTTGGATTGGCAAACTTCTATTGAAGGTTCATAACACATTGCATGAAGGTGGCTAGACTCCTTCATGACCTAACTAAGAAGAAAAACCCTTTCCATTGGGAAGAAGCCAAATAAGTAACATGTCAGAAGGAGACATACAAAGGGTATCAAAAAGAACACCATTTGTGAAGAATGTGATTACATATTATATGACCAATATGGCAGATTCTATGTGCCTGAAAGTAAACTATTACAGATGGACATCATCCAGAAACATCATGATACACTTGTTGCAGCACAACTATTATTGGCCTGGTATGGCCACAACAGTAAAAGAATAATATGATGCAACACATGCCAAAGATTCAAGGGGTCTAACACAACCCCAGCTACCCTCCTTCACCCTTTCTTTACTCTGACCTCACCATGGGAACACATATCAGCCAACTTCATTATGGATCTTTCCCTTTCCCATGGTTACAACATGATCTTGATGGTCATTAATCACTTCTTCAAGGAGGTCAACCCTCGCCAAAAAAACATATCTAGAACTCCCATGTTCTATCATCTTGGACTAAGGCCCACAGTTAACTGCACAGATTATGCAGGAAATTAACAAAGTCCTCAGCATTTCTACTAAATTATTAACATCTTTCCACCCTTGGTCAGATAGTCAGATAGAAATTGTAAATAAGGAGGTTCTGATGTTCCTTTGCATCTATTGCTTTGAAAAACAAGATCAATGGGCAGATTGGTTTGCCATTGCCCAGTTTTCAATAAACAGTAAAAATACACATCAATCAAGGTTGCATTATTTAAAGCAACACATGGTCTTACATACCTCACCTGGGAATAGAATCTCTCAATATGAATAAAGTACCAGCCACTTGACAATTTGCATCTGATATGGAAGGTACACTGGAAAGTGTGAGAAAAAACTTAGAAAAGGTGAAAGAGTGGTGGTGCTGAATTATGAAATTGGCCAACAAGTATGGCTTTCCATCAAGAGCTTGTGGTTGACATACCCTTATCAATTTTTTCATGGACTTATTAAATTTTCTCTCTTTGATCTTATCTTATCATTTCAGACTTTGAACAGTGAGGAGAATCTCTATGAGACCTCATTTATCTCACACTCTTTACATTTTCACAAACATGTGTTTCTCTCTATATAAAGGTCAAGGAATTGGCTGGCATCTTCAGTCTGATTCTCTTGGAGTTTTACCTCTAAAGCAGACTCAATTTTACTCCTGCACTTTCTTCTTTGTGGTTTACTAGTAAGCTGTCTTCTGAGATAACCTAGAGTGCTACTAGTAGTGCCTTAGGCTTATTTCATATACTATTGCAAACTACACAATTACAGTAAACAGAACTCTACAATTGTGGCTTTGGAAACCTTGTGCTTTCTACCTCCAGTGATGATTCATAAGTAAGAATAGATTTGAGAATATTTTCACTTAGAGTCCATCAGTATGAAGCCAGAACTGCTCAAATTCTTTTCTGGTTGCTAGACATTTGTGATGAAGTGTCTGGTCCATTCCTTCCAAAATAAACTATTCAAGTTAAATGTAATCTGATAAGTAGCAAATTGCTTTATGCTTTGACTTTGACTTTAACTTTAACTTTAACTTGCCTGATTTCACAGGAGGTCATCAGCACCTGGAAATATGTGGTTGGAAAAGAGTTGGAATTTTCCCTTTAGATCTTGTCAATGGTGTAAAATGCTCCAAGAAAAAGGACTCGCAGAAACAGGATCATTCTCATGCAAATAATGAATATCCCAGTTTTTGATCTTCAGTATGTATATGCTTACAGTAAGTGCAAACATGATTAGACCATATGTCAGGCTGAAGCTGACTGCTAGAATTGATAAGCAATGGCAGATTACATTATACTCATAGAAATGGAATCAGAACTCACCATGCCCTATTATTGTACAAGCTTGACTTAGATGTTTGGGATATGTGCTGTCCCCTGTCCCATTTACAGTGGCAGCCAGGATAAGGAGATTCCCTACATTCCACTTGTCTTTGGAAGAGAGATTGCTTTTAAGGATCTTATTTTCCTGACTTGGACCATCTGTGTCACTTATTGAGACTGCCATGCTCTGAGATATAGACTGGCTGATACTCTGTGTAACTGCTGGCAAGCACAGTTCTTGTGTTATTGAAGTGGTAGCCTTGGGAAGCTTGCCTGTGAGGGGACACAGGTGCAGGGACCAGTCCATAAAAAGCAACACTTCCAGGGAATGTGTGAAAAGGTTCAGGATCATATCTATGCTTATCCATTCAGCTGGATGACTCAATAGTGAGAGTTGAAGACTTTGGGTGGGTGGTCCACCCACCTGTCTGAGGGGATCAAAGGTTTAATCAAGATTGGACATTTGGAAAGTTCTGGCACAATGTTAGTAAATCTGGAAGCTGGTGCTGGCAAGAGAATTGAATGGAAGTTAGTTTATGAATATATGAGTCACCTTGACATTAAATTGGAGATGGTGAATGTGATACAATTCTGGAAAGATCTAGAATTGAGGTTACTGGAAGCTTATCTCACTGGAAGGCACAAAAGATGAAGGAATATGATTGGCTGCACAAGCACTCACCCCACTTGACAGTCAGTGCCATGAAGAGCCAGAAAGTAGCCTGATTCAGTGATTGTCACTGTTGTTGTAAAACAACTTAGAGATGAAGTATAATACAGTGACTCTGAAAAGCATTGCAATGCCTAACCTTGATGTGGCATGCTGTGTGTGGGAGTCTCACTTCACTTTGGTGGGACTAAATATAATGCTAACCCTTGGCTACAAATCGGTCCCTGAGTCATGTGATTTGGCCCAGGGGTGGTTGAGATATGTCCATTTTAAGACAGCAATGTTATTGCAACACTTTTTTCACTTTTGCTTCTTGAGGGATATTAGTACTTGATAAAGCCTCCCTCTGCCTTAAGCACTGCCTTTTTTTTTCTTTTTTTAAATCCATTTTTGTCCATTTGGGGTACAATACTCTATGTAGAACAGACTATACTAGGGCTGAGGGTCCATGGTGATACTGAGACCTAGCATGGCCAGGAATGGATCAAATGTATCTGTAGGTAACATATACTTTGGCCACCAAAATGGGCCAGGTAAGGAAGGAAGATAAAATGTGTAGGTAGTAATAAGTAGAAACCAGGTAGTTTACATCCATGGTTAGTTGACCTATTTCTGCTTCAATTAGCATGATAGACTAAAGAGCAAAAGTAAATGGCCAAGTATGGCTAGGGAGTTAAAGATTAAGTGGCATGATTATAGGTAAGTAAGGGGGTGATCTGGGTTCAGACAGATACCACAGGCATAAACAGGTCAATCATGTCCATGGGGCAGTGTTTTTCAAAGACAAGATCACCCATCCCAGAAACATCAAAGTTCTTTTTTCTAATAATCAAGAGAATAGTACTAATGTTACAGGTGTAGTTTGGAGTGAAGTATTTAGAAACTTGGAATTGTAATTTGTATTATGTTATGGATGCTACATTTTCCTTACATCTCTTATACTTACTCCTTCTTGACTTAGTTGTTTTGCTCTTCAAATTACTCCAAGGGAGCACCTTACATCTAAACACAGCTTCTCTTCTCCATGCTGTGCATGACTCATTTGCACTGACTCACTGGTTAACTCTTTTTGCTATCTAAGAGCACAGCTCTTTTAATTCCCACCCTGCTTCCATTTCATGGCTGTGCTTATCACTTATCTTTGACTCATAGTGACTCACACTAATGCTGGCCCTATAGCATTTCTCCCTCTTATCTCTATGCTTTGCTGGACCAGTAGCAATAGTCATTCTCCTCCATAATCATAGATTTAGTGTATACATGTACAAACACTGTAGTTGAAGTGACCAAGCAAGCTATCCACTTAAGAACTGTGTTACTAATCTTAGTGAGGAAGTGTAGAGTGAAGGAATGCTTGTCACTACCCACTGAAGGGCCATAAACAAGGTTGAAGGGTCAAAAGTAGGACAGGGTCAAATCTATCTTGCTTGGAGTACTTACTGCACTGGCTTGCAGTAAAAACACCAAGAGAACTTGACTGAACTTCTCTGGTGGTGACTTTGGCCTTTATATACTACTACAGTGTTTGTACAAGTGTATACTAAATCTATGATCCTGGAGAAGAGTAACTATTGCTACTGGTCCAGTAAAGCATAGATATAAGAGGGAGAAATGCTATAGGGCCAGCAGTAGTGTAAGTCACTATGAGTTGAAGATAAACAATAAGCACAGCCATGAAATGGAAGCAGGGTGGGAATTAAAAGAGCTGTGCTCTAGATGGCAGAAAGATTTAACTGATGAGTCAATGTAAATGAGTCATGCACAGTGTGGAAAAGAGATGCTGTGTTTAGATGTAAGGCACTCCCTTGGAGCGGTTTGAAGAGAGAGATGAGTAAGACAAAAAAGAAGAAGTAAGCATAAGAGATGTAATGAAAAATGTAGCATCCATAACACTCCATAACAGTGGTAATATATAAAGGCCAAAGTCACTGCCAAAGAACTTCAGTTAAGTTTTCTTGGTCTTTCCCCTGCAAGCCAGTGTGGCAAGTACTCCAAGCAAGATAGACTCGACCCCATCCTACTTTTAACTCTTTAACCTTGTCTACAGCCCTTCAGTGGGTAGTGACAGGCATTCCCTCACTCTACACTTCCTCACTAAGATCAGTAATGTGGTCCTTAAGTGGATAGCTTGCTTGGTTGCTTCATTAGAACTTGACTACCTCTTGTCACCGACAACAGTCCTTGGCCAGCACAAGAAGAATTCATCTATTTGCTGCTCAACTCTCCCAATCCTAGCAATGATTGATAGTAAGATCCACTCCTATTCACAGCCATGAATCTAGTCACTTGGTGCTTATAATGGACAAGTGTCTACTTCAGTAGAGTTAGACAGGTACTTGGCCACTGCTTCAGAACATGGAGCAGAGCAGATGCATGTGAAAGAAGAAGAGCATAAACTCTTGCCAGGGTTACTGCACCACATCAACAAAGGGATCACAGAGATCAAGCAAGAGCTCACAGAAGAATACAAAGCAGAGCAGTTTTGCTTGCTAAGAGAATATCTCCACCATTCCCACTCCACTTCAACACCCAGCCCTGTCTGTCCAGATGATTGGATCTACGACTTCATACCAGAAGACTTTCTGCCGTACCTTGAGCTAGAGCAGCTGCCCAGCAAGCACAGAGAGGAGATTAGAAGAGTTTGGTTTGACTTTGAAGAAGAAGAAATTGTACTGGAAGGCAATGTCATTTCCACACCCCTACTTCTTATTCCAGACAGAGACCCCACAGAGAGCACAAGGTCTACCATGCAGACTTAGAAAGACAGTAATTCACCACAGTATTATAGATTGTTTGTAAGGAATTCTGACTGCTTGTATTGTAATATTACCATCTACAGTAGGAAGATATATAGAAATAACAGAAAACAAAAAATATTCTGGCATTTTTTATTGGCTGGATAGATCCCATTGTAACATTGTTCTCTGGTTTCATATATAGTTAGTAATGATGTCCTCACAGTTCAGACAGCAGGGGGTCTCCCTTGAGATACAAATGTAGATAGTTCTCCTATCCCTAAAATTACAAAAATGTGATTTGCATTTTTGATTGTACTGGTAGATTGACTCTGAAAATTGATATATATTGCCTTCATACATATATCCATAGTATACCATGGGCTCATAAGCTGGGGAATACTCCTGAGATATAGGAGTAGATATTGTCCCTACCTCTATATGCTTCAAAGCAGTCACACTACTTACCCATATGTCAGGGTAACTATGTAGGGTCCTTTAATACATATCACATACTGCATTCCCAGATTTGCAAAAGAGTACATTCAATATTAAGAACAGGAGAACAGAAATGAAATTCCAAAAGCATGAGAAATTGATTGGGAAGTCAGGAGATTTAATACCAAAACATATCAGAAACATGTAGTGATAGTGAGCAATTATGCTAGGAATGCAGGAGCAGCTAAATGATGGTATTCAGAGGGTTGTCAGAGGATTTCCAGAGGGTTTTTAAATGATTGTAAAGGCACTAAAATCATATTCTTAATTATTCCATTAGTTGGTTAGCAACAAATATGAATCTGGACCAGATATTATAAGGAGTATTCAGAAGCAATAAATGATCAGCAGAGGGTTTGCAGAGGGTTGCTAGATGGTTTGCAAATACAATGATGTCATTCAGGGGTACTTAGATCTGTCTCTTCCAGGCCAGGCACAGAAGTGTTCTGCAGATCAGATGAAGTTGAATTCAGAATTATCAGGAGTTGCTTGCTGGTGTTGATTCAGAATGTGTCACTACCAAGATTCTGCAAGGGGTTAAGGAGAAGGTCAGCAAGTTTCCTTTTGATATCAAGTATGTACCAGGTGTGGAAAATATCTTTTCTGATGCATTATCACAACCATATTCAAAGGATGCCCCCAGGCACTGTCCATGTGCCAATAGAGTATGTTTAGTATGCACCTTGAAGCCAGCTATGCAATGTAGTGCTTGAGTAGCCTTACAGTCAACTAAGGTGTTGAGGGATGAACCTCTCTTGGGCACTCAACCAGGGGAGATGCTGGAGGTGAACTTGCACCCCCAGGCAAAAGGGACACAGAACTAATCCATAGGCATCCAGCTTCTTGATAAATTTTAGAGTGACAGTGATGGTGATGCTTGGGATGAAGATAATTTGTCAGGCCAAATTTGAGTTGATCAAAGAACTACTGGTGGGTGTTGTCTCATAAACATGGTACAACAGTTTGTGCAAGAATCTAAGAACACAAAATAGTACTGTATTTTTTGTTGCTAATTACATGGGATACCATACTGTTTCTTGTCTCATTTGAGTTTTCCCAGTACCCTTAATATATCTATTGTTGCTTCACCTATACCCCCAGACTATGGTGTCATCAGCCTTGCAGATACAACAGGGCATGTGTTGGGTCTGGGAACAGCTGTGCATAGACTAAATTGGAGCAGGAAGAGGATGGAATGCTGGACATCAGATAAGGTTGGGTTGTAGATATGAAGTAGGGCAGTACTCATATGTGGAGTCAGCACACCTTGTCTGAAGTTGTTGCATGGCAATCTAAGGCACTTGACATGAGCAGTAGCATGGTCAAGGAGGGAAGTCTCAGTCAGGTTGGATTTGAGATGGGAGTGCATCCTTGAGTTGTGCATCAGTGCCTGATTGGAGCTTCCATCAACTGAGAACTGGAATTCTAATGGCAACATGGGGGGTTCTAAGATTCAGTGGTGGCATGGCTTTGCTTGGACATCAATGCTGGACCTCAGATGAGCTGAAATCATACAGGCTGAATGGCATAAACTCACATGCAGGGTCAGTGAACCTTGTTCTGAGCATGTTGCAACTTTGTCTGAAGTTGTGGTCTTATTGGAGGAAGTAAGGGACTGCACATAGTTCATTATTGTTAGTAGTGTGAATACAATTGGACTAACCACTTACTGAGGGCCAGTTAAGATCCAGCATACAATGGGCACAATGCATGAGGAGATTCTCTACCAGAACTCACTTATCTCATGCCCTTCACATTTTCACAAACATGTGTTTGCCTCATGGTAAACCTTATGCCATCAAACTTAACCTTATTTCTGACAGTTCATTTCTGTGCTGTGCATGGCTATGCTGCCACACACATGCACATCACACATGTTCTATGCTCCTCTTCCATTCTGCCACTGCCATGCAGTTGCATCATGTTATTAATCTCCACTATGCCTGCCCTAGACCGTATCGGTAGATTCGATACAAACATGTATATACCTTATGATAGTATATAAGAGCCAAGGAATCGACTGGTATCCCCAGTCTGATTCTCTTGGAGTTTCACCTCTAAAGTGGACTCGTTCAACTCATCCCTTCGTTAGTGGTTTATGCCGTCTAGTGGAAAGCCTAAGGCAATTGACTTGCTTTATTGGTTGTTTCAGATAACCAGAGTAGGCAATCATGTAGTTAGCAAAGGGGTTGCATAAGTACTCACCAATGGTGTTGATCAAGTTGAGGATATGGAAGGATGCCCCTCATGAAAGGGTGGTGTCTGTATGCAAGGGTGAGCATTACACATAGCAAAATACAGAGATTTAATAGTTACTTACAAGGAAGAGAGGAAGCAACAAGAGTGCTGCTGTCGCTGTTGTGTATATATGTATCCAGGCCGTGAGGCCAAAGTGACTGTCAATGGCAGATTTGTCATACCCAGGGTTCCCACACAAACAGTCCCAAATGGTTGCCCACCTCTGGATAGCTTCTCAGCAAGCCACGCCTGGGTATGACCAATTTTCTGAGCAAGGGGTGTCTCTAGTCATATGTCTAAAAATACAGCTGATGTTGTTCGATCTCACAGCCATCTCAAGGACTTTTGGTGAGTGATCTTGACTCTGCCATCCTACCACCCTGCTTCATCATTGCTTGGCAAATGGAGAACACTGACCCTTAGAGCACTAGGATGATGAGATTGCAGCATATACAACAAAATGTTTAGGAGGTGTGAGTGATTATCAAGCATGGCAACACATTTCATTCAACAAGGAATACACAATGACAACACAAAGATGTAACATATAGATACTGTATTAAAGGAAGTCAACATTTGTATGTAAATGTAAGAGAAGATAAAGATGACATACCAACGAGCAAGGATGAAGACACAAATACAAGGATCAATGATCAGCTGGCAACATAAGGGAGTTGATCAGTACCAATGGATTTACCAGATCTGGGGTGATGCTTTGCATGGATTGTAAGATGAGCATTTGAAGGGCCTGCCTTGTTCTATTGTTCAGGAAGATGCTCCTGATGTTTCTTGGAGCGAGGGCGTTTCGCAATAGATTCTTCATGAAGAGAAGTTAGCCAAAAAACATTGAGAGATAAAATGACTTACTGGTCTTCATTCTGGTTTCATCGACAGAAGGGATGGACTTGGAGGCATGACACTTGAAAGATGTGCAGGCTGCTTCAGGCAGATTGGTGGGGACAGCAAACCCATCTTTATCATGGAGTTGAGTTGGAGGAGGGGAGTCAAGGCTGTCACAAGAGTCTTCAGAATGAAGTGGTAAACTAGCAATCTTGCATGCAAGTTCTGGATGTGTGTGGTGAAGACCTCAGATAGTGCAGACTATGCATGCCATGGGCTAAATATATTAGGACTTACCATTGGGGTCTGATGGGTGTAGCTGAGTAGGCTCAGAGGCAGCAGCAGCATCATCACATTGCATTGGAATGGAGTTATGCACTTCCATTGATAATTCTGAGCCATTCTCACCACTACCAACTTTAGATTTGCCTGTAGAGTAATATCTAACATTAGCAAAGAATAATGTACAGAATACACCAATGTATTCTTTCTATGTGGAACATCTTGATTCTCATTGCCAGGGCTTTCCTCCTCCTCCTCCTCCTCCTTTGGCACATCATTAAGGCCCTCATAATATTCCACTTCTAGATCCCCAAGTCACTCTTCCACTTCCTCCTGGGTGTATACAACAAAGGTGTTGTTCTCAATTGACTGAACAGATCTTGATTTTGATCCTTTGACTCCAGGGATGTTAATGCAAAGCTTTTCATCCTGCAATCATGCATTGCATGTAGGCATTATTGCTTAGAATCTGTAAATTGCATTCTGTAGGTATGAGAAAAATAATGTGAACATGATGCATGTTGATTATTTCCTCCAAGCACAGAATTAAGTCAGCATGAAGGGCTGGCTTGTCTTGTGCCTTCAATGCACCCATATTGTCAGCCCATGCACAGAAAACCATTGCAATCATGTGCATGATCTTCTGGATGCTTTGCTCTTGAGCTCCCAGCTTGACATCCTGTTGATACTCAGCCATTTCCACAACAATTGAAAACTCGCGAGGGGCATATGTTGGATTGTAGAGACCATCTGCCCACATGAGGCAACCACTAGGTGGTTCGGTGTAGTCAAGTGGGAGTGGTTTCTGAGTCTCAGCATTGGCATTCTTGGACTCAGCTAATGGAAGCATGGTTTGCATGAACCTGGGGCACTCATTGCCTGTGAGAAATAAGTCCTTGCAAAGCTCATGGAAGATGTGGCATAGGTACACTGCACCACCATCAAGCTGGTACAGTATGAGTGAGATGTGGTAGTTGATCATGGTGCTGTATTCAGCAAGGATCATGGAAGCAAAAGTGGGAAGATATCTGTAGTGAGAGCTCATTGAGATCGTGCCATACTCGGTGGTGTGGAAGTGCCACATCTTCTTTCCTGGGAAATGAGCATTGTCTGCAGCATTCCCATCAAGTCTTGAAGCATGGGTCCAACACCCATCAATGTTGGTCCAGTTCTTCTTTGGGTCTAACTGGCCCAGGTGAGATGCATCCTTCTTGAATTTACATGAATTTACATGCCTTGAAGATTAAGATGATGTCAGTCACCTGCTTCTTCAGCTCTTTCAGCTGGAGGTGCTGTTCTTCTCAATGTGTTGCCCTTTTTCCTTGAGTTGAGGGCTCATTGGCTTCTGTCCCTCCATTCTCACTGTTTGTGTCTTTGTCCTCTTTGTCCTCATTCTCCTCATCCTCAGTATCATCTGGCCTCTTTCCACTGTTCTTCTCCTT
Organism: Boletus rubescentipes; assembly: GCA_038092775.1. Lineage (NCBI taxonomy): Eukaryota > Fungi > Basidiomycota > Agaricomycetes > Boletales > Boletaceae > Boletus > Boletus rubescentipes. Next base: position 11,962 of record JBBPRA010000441.1, read on the forward strand.
CTGCTTCATGTTTGCTTTCTTCTTGTCCTTCTTCACTACAATGTCAAAAAGTGCTTGCAGCTTGGCATTTAAGTTGCAGTTGTAAATTGATGAATGCTAGGGAGTGCTTCCAGATGCTCATCATGATCTGCAGATACTTAGTAGATCAATAGACAGATAATGATGTGCACATATGCAGTTGACAATAATATGACATCTCGCTGGGTTTACATCAGGGTGGGCAAAAATGCAACAACATAGTTCAGCAGTCTTCAATCTGGGCCTCCATGGTTGTGGATGATTGGTCTTATATGCAAGGTATGGAGAAAACCAATATGAAACCTAATGGATAGAGAGACAAATCAATGTATGCATGCAATACATGTAATATTGACATGCATTGTGCACACCAAGTACCCAAGATGTAAACAAGCCACTCACTTCTTTCAGCACATCATGGATCATACCCATGTGCTTGGACATGAATGAGTAGGCAGAACAGGACATGAATGGGAGGTTCATTGGAACACTTCCATACTTAGGGTCTACTGTGAGCATGACACACATATTGGATGCACAGTGACAAATTGCAATCTTTGCATGTTGAGAAATCTACATCTTTGCAAGATCACCAGATGTTTCCAGTTCCTTGACGGTCTTGGCAACAGTTGTCACAAGCTGTTGCATATATGCCCCCATGCCAACCTTCCACCAAGAGCTAGAACTGACACCATAATCACGTGATGCATCAGTGCCAGGTCCAAGATTCTCCAAAAAACAAGGAGTTAATATGTTTGCAAATGATGCTAATGATTCTGCTCATAACTGGTGTCTCCTTCCTCAACTGTCATATTTCATTCACCCTTCTAGCCATCTCTGGCCCTCTGGCCCAACTCCACATTCTCAAGACATGAACTCCAGAGTGTTCTCACTCGGAATGCTACTCTGGACCTCTGGACCTCTGTTACATTCCTCCTTTTCTCTCTCCATTTTGATTTGTCTATATCTGTAGTAGTTCTCGCTTCATACATAGCTCTGATCCAGTGCCAGGCTGTGTGCACTGCTCCAGCCTCTGAGTACCCAGTGCACAGCCCCAGAATCTAGTTATCTGTTCTTCGGACTTTTAGTAATCTCCATTGTTCCATTATGAATCCTATGTACTCCCTTCTCATATATAAACTCGTAGTACAACTCCTGTACTCCTTAGCTTCATTATCAATTTAGTCTTCCTCCATTCTGATCTCTGAGTCCTAGTGACTACCCCTACATTCCTTAACCTCTGTACCTCTGACCTCTGACTTCTGTCTGAAATCCATAGCAACAACCTAGCAAGGTGCAGCACATAAGCTGAACCTAATGTTCCACTTTCCCACAACAACTCTGGAGTTCTGGAGTTAAGCCTGGAGGAACCTGGACTGTAACATCAACTTCTTGTAGATCTTTGTCAGTTCTTGTGTAGCATTGTCATCAATGCCATACTCTGATATGAGGTTGTTGACATGTTCTGAGTCAAGCTCCACTGCATTAAAGCAGATACAGAGTTGTTTCTCCATGATTTCACAAGAATATGCAAGCACCTGTTTTGTATAGTGAGTGTTATGGTTACTTTAGGTTGAAACAAATTAATGTAGAAACTTACACCACCAGAGGATTCCATTATTGTCTCATGGAAATTAGCAAGGGACATGTCTCCTTTGTGGTTGATTATCTGCATGCCCATCAGCACAAATGTTTCCAAAAATTTCCATGAATAGTCCATGCGCAGGATATTGTCCTGCTTTGAATATATCCCTGTTGAAAGTGCTAGCTGTAGAGTAGAATCATTTGCTATGTCACTACAGTATTGCTTACCTAATATGGTACTTATCTTGTAGCTACTCATCCTGTATTCCTTCATCCATTATTACAATCAACATCTGCCACTTCATCCTGCCACTCATGTCCCATCTCCAGCATACAACTTATCAACACTAGCTGCTGAATATTCCTCCACATATGAGGTTCATTCTTTGCCTGTTCTGCCCTGAATTTTTGAACAAGTCCCTCCTCTCCAGACTCTCCATAAACATGCTGGTACTGGTTGCATGCAAGATGTAGTTCAAGAGATTCTTCTGTACCAACTATGTCTGAGAAAAACCCATACATTAGTATATACTGTTATGCATTAGTTGTCACACACTTTAAGGAACCCCATGAGTGCACAGATAGCTACACACCCAGTCCCAGACATATTGTACATTAATATGTTGTACAGACACTTGGTGTTGTGAGGTGACACAACAGTGGGTGTCCTTTGAGTGCACAGATTCTGAGAGACACAAAACTTACCAAGGTCATAGACAGACACCATCCATTGTCCTTTGAATGCCAGAGATCTGTCTATCTTGTCATGCTTTGGTTTCTCCACAGCATTTTCCTCCTCAATGTCCAACAGGTCCACAGATTTAAGAGGATGCTTTTCTAGTCATGTACATGCCTTCATGCTCTTGGTCCTCAGCCTTTTCAGGTATTCATTTTAATGCTCCAGCCTGGTGATTCAGTGTTGCCCACTTGCAACATACACAATCAGCTCATTCACTGACATTGCTTTCTCAGTCTCTAAGGTGAACCTCAGCTTCTTGAGATCATCCATTGCAAACCCATCCCCACTGTATGAATCTGCCTCAACACACTTCTTCAATACCACCAAGGGGATCACATTGTTATGTGAGCATGGCCAATGATCAAGGTAAAAGAACAAAGAGCCCTTCAAAGTAGGACGTAGACTTATAGAGTTAATCAAGAGCTTGGCAAGCTCTGGTGCAACAAGGTTGACTAGGGGCAAAGGCAGGTTAGGCCTAGGAGCAAGTGACTCTAGACAAGGGAGGTGCAATGCATATATTGCGCAGATCAAGAGTAGAGAATAAGTACAAGTATGAGGACTTATATACTCAGGAAGAGATCTGCTAAATAAGTGAAAGAATACTGCAGAACTAGGTAGAACGTTCTGCTGAGTAAGAGTAGAACATCATGGAATATCATGGAAAGGAAGATGAGTAAGAGGAATATGTAGCCAATGTGAGAGAATCGGCTAGAGGAGTAAGTGTTCATGACTAAGAGGAGAGAAACAAAGAATAGGTTAGAGGGCGCGTATGGTGAATGTGAGAGGTCCCAAGATAAAAAGATAGTGATGATAGACGTAAGAAAGGGACCCCAGGAAGGGAGATGTAGCATGAAATGAAGATGCAAGGAAAAGAGCGCTGCCTAGGAAGAGAATTGTAACATTACTCCCATCATACAATTGAGACCCAGGCTCAATATGCATAGACCCCTGTCGGAGTAAAGAGATAATTCCATGGTTAAATCTGTCCTCCTGTGAAGATGGATGTTGCCTGTTCCAGGGTAAGGTTTTCAACCAGACAATCAGCAAGCACATGTCCGACAGTATTGCAACTGTTACAACGTCTACTAGGGCAGAATCGGTCAGAGTGTTCCCAATTCTGGCAAAAACCATACTGGGTGGACAGACATAGACATTGAGAGTGCCCAGGTGCGGAGATGTGGCAGTGTGGACAGCGGTAGGCAGGACAGCCCTCTCAGTAGTGGCCCAGATTGTGGCAATGAAAACACTTGGTGAGGGGATTGGCAGGTCAGTGAGGAATGACATCAGGAAGGACACAAGTGGGGGAGCTGAGAACATGTTGGACCAAGGGGAGTGTGATATTGTAGGATTGAATAAGTGTTCTGGCGACTGTGTCAATTTCATCAGAAGAAATAGTGGATCTGATTGCCATAGGTGTTTCCAATACTTCAGAGAGGGGAGGAGAGGAGATCCGGGCACAGAGTTTAGTGATGGAGGTATCCACAGAGGAGGAAGGAGGAGGGATCATCAAAGGGGGAGAGTCTGGACAAGGGTGAAGCAATTCAGCTTGGGTGATGTAATGGTCTCTTTCTCCCATAGACATGGTGAAAAAGATATGATGGAAGGTTGGGTAAATGAGAGTGGGGGAAATGTGAGTTATGAAAGTATGAAAACCATGAAGATGAAGAAGAGATAAAGTACGTTCAGGGATGCAGGCAAGTGTGAGCCTTAAGGGAACACCATATTTGGTGGGTAGGTCCAAGGGGGCGGAGAGGAAGTGGTAGTTCTGCGCCATGGTGGTATCATGAAAAAGGTGTACAAGCTCCTGAGATATGGTGTCTTCAATGAAGAGGGGCATCTCTTTAATTTCGTGCATGAGGATGGGATTTGTGAGGATAGTGGTGTAGAGAATGCATGCGTAGAAAATGGGTAGACAGGTAGGCTGCACAGGCCTGGTACGAATTGGGGAGTTGTTGGGCGAAGACAGAGAGGAGGAGGAGGGAGATGATGATAGGAAAGACATATTCTGGGGAATCAAGGAGGATGAGGTCATGGATCATTTACTGGGAGTTTGCTATAGATTTCGTAGCTTCTTATATGCTTTAAGTAGAAGCAGAGCATGTCGGAGATTGGACTTGGGTTCCCAGGTATTTTCCGATGATGGATAGCCTTTCCATGTGGTCAGGTACCAGTGGTTCTTGCTGTTGCCACAGTGAGCTATGATCCGATCAATTTCGTACTCTTCTTCAGCATCAATCATGTTGGGAGGAGGTTGGGAGAAGTTGGGTCCATGTGTGTCAGTTTCTTGATAAGGAGAAAGGAGGGTGGCATGGAAGACATCATGGACTTTCCATGTGGGAGGTAGGTGTAGGTGATAAGTAAGGGGAGATAGTAATTGGGTAATTTCAAATGGACCATGACATTTAGGGGCAAGTTTCTTGGAAGGGTAGTGAAGGCAGAGATGAGTACATAGCTTCCAACCACACTTTATCTCCTATGTTCCATGGAGTGAATCTCCAAAAGGAGTGCTCAGTCATGATCCGCCAGGCAGAATCATGTGCTGCAAGGGCTTCCTTTTGAGCTTCTTCTAAGGAAGAGAGGTGGTTTTCCAGGGCTGGGAGGAACATTTTTCCGAGTGGAGGGTAGGAATGGGGTTCGTATCCCAGCATGAGAGAGAAGGGGGAGGCTTTTGTAGAACTATGAGGAATGGAGTTGTGGTGGAATTCAGCTGTGGTAAGAAGTTCTGTCCATTTCTGGGGGTTATTGGCACAGAAGATTCGGAGATAAGTCTCAATTTCTTGGTTGGCTCGTTCAGTTTGCCCATCAGTTTGAGGGTGATAGGTGGTGGAAAGGTGGACATCATAGTGTAGTAACTGTGCAAGTTCCCAAGTGAATGCAGAGGCAAACTGTGGACCTCTGTCAGAGATAAGGGAATCGTGGAGACCAAAACGCTTAAAGACATGGGAAAGGAAGAGTTGGGCGATGCCGGCAGCATCAATGTTTTTGGAGCAGGGAGCGAGGATTACCCCCTTTGTAAGGCCATGGTCAACCATGACCAACAAGGAATCATGGCTGGTGGATAGGGGAAGATCAGTGATGAGGTCAATGGAAAGCTGCCAGAATGGAAGGGATGAGGAAGAGGGGATGGGAGATAGGGGTGAACACTTGGGATGATGGTTCACCTTGTTCTGCTGGCAAATGGCATAGCCAGAGACAAAGGCATTGACAAAGGAGGACAAACCAGGCCACCAGAAGTTGTGTTTGACGATGGCTTTGGTATGAAAATGCCCTGCATGCCCGGTGGTGGGGGATGCATGCAAAGAGCAAACAAGGGAGCAGTGGGCTGCTGGTGGTACATACATCCATCCCTTAAAGTAGAGGCAACCATCCTCAAAGGTCCAGTCAGTGAGGGCAGAGCGAGGGAACAGAGGGGAGCCATCCTGCATGGCTTGGATTGCTTTCAGAACAAGGGGGTTGGAAGAGGAAGAGGATTTGATATGGCGTGCAAGGGAGAGGTCAAGAGCTTGGATGACCACTGGATCTGGGATGATGGTGACATCAACGTTGTCATCAGCAGTGTCAATGAGGTCTTTTCAGGAAAGGGCATTTGTAGGTGCTATCTGTGTACCAGGTGTGACCTGCCAGTGGATATTGAAATTCTGTAAAAACAAGGACCAATGAGCTTGTTGACAGGATAGTTTTCTGGGATCCTTTTTATATGATAGGTTTCTATGATCAGTGATAATGGTGACTGGATGGGTGGTGCCTCAAAGGTATTGTCACCATTCATCTAGAGCTAAAATGACAGCAAGGAGTTCCCAGTCATAGATGTTATAGTTACATTCAGCCGGTGCGAAGGTTTTGAAAAAGTAAGCACAGGGGTGATGGTCTCCATTGTCATCAGTTTGCATGAGTACAGCTCCTGCAGCGAGGAGAGAGGCATTGGTCATGACAGTGAAGGGGCGGGTGACATCAGGGATGAGGACTGGGGCAGAGGAGAATATTTGTTTGAGTGTGTCAAAGGCGTTCTGCTGCAGTCTCGTCCAGACCCAGGGTTCATTCTTTTGGATGAGGAGATTGATTGAGGGGGGTGACGATCTTTGAGAAGTTTGGTATGAATTTTCGGTAGAAGTTGGTGAATCCTGTGAAGGATTGTATGGCTTTGACAGAAGTGGGGGGTTTCCAGGATCAGATAGTGTCTAGTTTCTTTGGGTCCATCTCGACCTTCCCTTGACCAATAATCATCCCTAAGAACTCCATTCGTGGGGCATCAAAGATACACTTGGAGATTTTGAGGGAAAGTCCATGTTCTCATAGCCGCAGAAGAACATGGCAAGTCCATTCATGGTGGAGGGCAAGGTCATCTTTGGTGTGGATACTGATGTCGTCCATATAAATTTTCAGCCATTTTTCTGCTATCATATCAGCAAAGATGTGGTTCATAAAGGCTTGGAATGTAGATGGTGTGTTGTAAAATCTGAAGAACATCACTGTTGGTTTGAAAAGTCCCGGGGGGTGATAAATGCGGCTTTCCATTGGTCTTCTTCATGAATGTGGATGTTGTTATAGCCCCACCTGAAGTCAAATTTTGTGAAGAGGGTGGCATCCTTCATGTTGTCAATGAGTTCTGGGATGATGTTACGCAAGCGTCACTGATGGTTGAGGAAAGAGAGCAAAGAGTCCTTCAAAGTAGGATGTAGACTTGTAGAAATAATCAAGAGCTTGGCAAGCTCTGGTGTGACCAGGTGGACTAAGGGCAAAGGTGGGTTAGGCCTTGGAGCAAGTGACTCAAGACAAGAGAGAGGCGATGCGTGTATTGCGCAGATCAAGAGTGTAGAATAAGTACAAATGTATGGGCTTATATACTCGAGAGGAGATCTGCTGAGTAAGCGAAAGAATATGACGGAACTTAGTAGAATGTTCCGCTGAGTAAGAATAGAAGGTCATGGAACGTCATGGAAAGAAAGATGAGTAAGAGGAGTACGCAGCAGATATGAGAGAATCAGCTGGGAGAGTAATCCTCCATGACAAAGAAGAGATAAGCAAAGAGTGTCCCCTGTCCGGTAGTAGTATAAGGAACGGCATAGGGGTTAGAGGGCGCGTACAGTGAATGTGAGGGGTCCCAGGATAAGAAGATAGTGATGGTAAGCATAGGAAAGGGACCCTGGGAAAGGAGATGTGGCATGAAAGGAAGAAATGAGGAAAAGAGCACTATCCAGGAAGAGACCCGTAACAGATGAGCGGCAGAGGGTATGCATTCCAAATGGTGTGGGAATTGAGATATCGGTAGTCTTGGCAGGGGCGTAGGGATTCATCTTGCTTGGATATGAAAAAGAATGGGGAAGCTTGGGGAGATTTGGAGGGCACAATCCATCCCATCTTCAGGTGTTCATCAATGAACTCTTTACAGGTCTGAAGCTCAGCTGGGTTAAGTGGATAGATTTTGACAATACAGGGGGTGAATGTTGATTGAAGGTCGATGGTGTGGTCATAATGGCGATGAGGTGGTAATTTGGCGTGGGTTTGTTCTGAGAACACATCTGAGAAGTCAGCACACCAGTTAGGCACAGGAGTTTCTGAGGGTGTGCTTTGTTGGGTGATCTGGGTGGAGATGGTAATCTTATTAATGGACTCATTCTCCTTCCACAGCTCACGTTTCCTGAGGTGTTTGTTGATCTTTGTATTGGCGTCAATGCCTAGCCAGCGTACAAGATATTGTTGAGGTACTGAGGTAGTTTCTGTTGTGAGGGGGTTTTTAGGTAGTGTTATTGTGTTTCTTTTCCAATCAATGGTGGGATTCCATTTCTTCAGCCAGGGCATCCCTAGGATGATTTGTCTACGTCCAAGGCTGAGAACCATGAGTTTGAGTTTTTCCGTTCTTTCTTTGAACAGAATATTGGTGTGGGCTTTCCATTGGATGGTTCCTTTAGCATTAGTGGTTCCATCAACATTATTGGCGATGATGGATTTAGGAAGTTTCTCTAGGGGTAACTCAAGGAGGCAGAGGAGACTGACATCAATGAAGTTTCTGGTTGCTCCACAGTTAACAAGGGAAGTGGTTTCGATGATTTGTGTTCCATTAGACAGCCTGATGGGAATACACATGGTTCTTTTATTCAGAAGGGCTGTTATTACATGGTTCACAATATGGGAAGTGTATGTTGACGGTTCTTCTCAAGCTAAAAATCCTCAAGTTCTATGGATGCTACATTCTCCAGGGGGTCTTCGTAGCACAGTTTCAGGGTTTGAAGGACTTCAGCTTCATCCTTTCCCTGCATCTTCAAGGTTTGAACATATGCTTTGATGGCAGAGACTGGAGGGGAAGTAGGATTGATGTTGGACTGAGGTGTGGGGTTTGTGGATTTGGAAGTATCTGTGGTGCAAACATTCTGAGGGCGGGGAGTGGATTGGTTGTGTTGACTGGCACTGTGTCCTGGCTTTTGGCAGCTGCAGCATAGTTTCTCTCTGATACAGCGAGCTCATTCTGCTGGGGTTAACTTGGTTAAGGAGATGGCATCAACATCCATGGCATTCAGGTCACGAGGGGGAGGATTCCTGGACATAAAGAAGGATGGGTTTCCCTTTCTCCCTCTGATGGCTGTGATACGCATTTTCTGTGCATGGAAGGTTTTGGCTTTCTTGATCCATTCATTTAATGTGGTAGGGATGGTTGACATGGAGAGGATCATGGTGGCGATCTGTTGGTCAATTCCAAGAGAGAAATGATTGATGAGGGTGGTCTCATCTGAGATCCCTGCTTTGGTGGCAAGGTTTTGGAAGTTGGTAATGAATTTCTGGAAGCCATCATTGAAGGTCCCGTCTTCCTCTCGGAAGGTTTTTTGGGTGAGTTTAGCAAGGTTGGAGTGAGTGGTGGCTTTGATGTCAAAGGGATAGAAGGTGGTTTCAAAGTTTTTGGCAAATTTATTGAAGGTCTTTTCTTTGGCGTCAATGGTGGCATTGGACATTCTGTCATACCATATTTCAGAGAAGTTGATACCTCTACCCTTACTCATCTTGTTCAGGGTAGTCATGATTTTAATCTCGTCAGTGGAGTAAAGTTTGGAATTTATAGTGAAGTAGGCCCTCATGGCCTTGATCCAGTGTATGGAATCCATGGGATCACCAGAAAAGTCAGTGGGGAGTGCCACTTGAAATTCAGGGGTGGATGACGACATTGGAGTAGGTGGTCTGGGGGGTACTGGGTTACTGGGGGTGGAATGTCTCTCGATGCCAAAGGGTCGGGTGGGCACTGTGGGTGTGAACGACATGGATATGAGGCTGGGGTCAAGGGGTTGATTTTCCTCATCACTAGAGTCTGGGTGGGCAGAGAAGCCCCTTTGGGTATTGCAGTGGGAAATGTCTGATGGGGTGATGTCCTGCTCCTGGATAGGAGGGACAGATGGACACTCTTGATCTTTTGTTACATGAGGGTTGCTGATGATCAAGGTAAAAGAACAAAGAGCCCTTCAAAGTCGGATGTAGACTTATAGAGTTAATCAAGAGCTTGGTGAGCTCTGGTGCAACAAGGTTGACTAGGGGCAAAGGCGGGTGGCCTAGGAGCAAGTAACTCTAGACAAGGGAGGTGCAATGCGTATATTGTGCAGATCAAGAGTAGAGAATAAGTACAAGTATGAGGACTTATATACTCAGGAAGAGATCTGCTAAATAAGTGAAAGAATACTGTGGAACTAGGTAGAACATTCCACTGAGTAAGAGTAGAACATTATGGAATATCATGGAAAGGAAGACGAGTAAGAGGAATACATAGCCGATGTGAGAGAATCGGCTAGAGGAGTAAGTGTTCATGACTAAGAAGAGAGAAACAAAGAATATCCCCTGTCTGGCAGTAATATAAGGAATGGCATAGGGGTTAGAGGGTGCATACGGTGAATGTGAGAGGTCCCAAGATAAGAAGATAGTGATGATAGACATAAGAAAGGGACCCCAGGAAGGAAGATGTAGCATGAAATGAAGATGCAAGGAAAAGAGTGCTGCCAGGAAGAGAATCGTAACACATATTTGATGACTTGAAATGATTCACACCCTCTGCTTTGAAAGAGATGACATGATGGTTCCAGCGATGGAACATCATCTTCATCTTGTTTGCAACTACATCGTATTGTTGACCAGCCATCATCTGATCTCTTTCAATAGGACCTGCCAGTGGCAGGGTTCAGGTAGTTCCAAATGGGTGGCAATGGCAAGAATGGGATTGGGATGTTGTCATCCATTGTAGCACTCTGGAGGGAAGGTTAATTGTAAGCTAGATATAAGCTAAAAGGAAGGAGCTTATGGGTAGAGGGCACTCAGGCTCCTCATTGAGGCACTATGCACCAGTTCAAACTTCTGGGAGGGTGATTCCACAATAGGCTTCTAACAGTAATACTGATATTTGGATGGGCTAGGAGAATAATCAGCTTTTCACATCTGAAGAGAGAAATGCAAGGTAAAATGCCATGCTCAATGAAATTTCTTGGTACAGGTCCTGGAAAACATATGGTAAATACAAGCAGTTGTAAGAAGGCAGTTTCTGTGTCAGTGCTCAACATCCAGATACACAACAGCCTAACATGAGAGAAGTAAAGCCATGGATTGTGAGCAGACTTGGTAGAATGGAGTTTATCAACAACAGAACACAATAATTTCTGCAGGCACAAACCTGTGCCAGTGTTCATGTGACTTGGGAAACTTAGTGGGCAGATTTGTCATACCCAAGGTTCCCATGCAAACAGTCCCAAATGGTCACCTAACCCACCCCTGGTAGCTTCTCAGCTTGTCTGCCAGTGAGCTGCCCTGGGTATGACCAATTTTCCCTGATCTTTGTGTCAGATGGTTGATCTGTGAGTATCCATCTTGCCCCCTTTGAACATGTTTGAACATTTTCTATTTTGCTCAGCTCAAGGTCAATCTACGACTGTTGTAGTTGTTGTTACGATTCACCTTTTTCTTTGCTTTTCTCATTAGCATTTGTCCTACACTTCTTGCTAATGCCTTTCCTTCACACGACGATTACTATTCCCTTCCACTTCTCTCACGATGGTCA
>JBBPRA010000442.1:0-23251 GCA_038092775.1 Boletus rubescentipes
TGTTTCCATCTCCCCTTGAACGTGGTGAGAGCCTATCTTGGATATGTCTGCCAACTCTAATCGCATGACAGCGTGTCTTCGCTCACGAGGCGAGGTTAAACCTGGCCGCTGACACGTCCTGTAGTATAATCGGCATGGTCAGCAAAGCTCATCATGATCACCTCACTTTGTGATTCTGGCGCACGAGCGTCGCCTGTACAAACCCATGCCCCGTATAGCTCGACGGTGTAGGCCTTAGGCGCTTCGGAATGCACGAGCTGTCGCATCGCCATAGTGGTGGGACGATATTAAAGTGTGCCTCACGTCTGCATTGTGCGCCCCCTGTCGAACAGCCATCAAGAAACGAGACACAGGTCGAAAAAGCATGTTGCGATCCATTCCCAAGCATGTATGTTCCTCGGTAGATCATGAAATCAGTGACGTTAGATATCAGCGCTTTCATCCATGTTGGAGCGGAATGTTCTATAGTGCCTGAGACGGGCCTTTTTTTTTTCTTTTTTTTTTTTTTGATAGCTTCCGAGTCGCCGCATTCAGTCCCACTGTATGGCACCATGACCTTGATGGAGCCATCGCGACTCAGTAAAAGATGAGCCATCGGGGAGATCGAATACGGCCACTTAGTGGCTGGGTACCCAGTGGAAAACTAACCTAAACCTTCAAGTTGTTACTGCGACCTTGATATGGGGGTTACATCAGTCATGTTGAACTTTGCATGGACGCTTAACATTGGACCTGAGATGGGAACCTGAAGGCAACGGAGGCGGAATTTGAGTGATACTATTAAATTTGCAGGGATCTATGAAGGGATTTTTCTGTCACCAGATTTGTTAAGGTGGCCTGAAGGAGAGTCAAAGCGACGACTATCATCATGGCGGTGAGCCGTATGTAACCAAAGTTGACGAAAACCGGCTACGACTATGTCCCGGCATCCCTGCAAATCGAACACACGGGCAAGTAAAATATATTGTATTGCCAGTGACCCAATGAGGTTCGTTCTCGTCGCAGATAATGATCCGAGATGAGTCCAACGAGCATGTTCCATACTCTTGATCCGCGCTCGGATGGCCCATCTATATAGGTATTGCATGCAATAGCATTATGTTTCATGTTTTAACCCAGGCCCGATCATAGGGCTTAAAATTGCCCCGGTCACAGATGATTAACTTGCATATTAAATCAGGACGCCAAGGATAGCCAGTAGGCGGAACTGCGGAACTAGTAAGTTGACTTTGTGGAGATGACAGGATAGTAAGATACAGTATTTTCTCCGAGTTCACCGTGAGGATGGGCGTCTTCAGATACATGTGGGCGCCGGACCTTGTGATAGGCGATACAAATGGGGGAAAGGACAGCATCGAACTGCGACAATCACCATCACCCTCTCAGCAACTTGAATCTCTTGGGAGCGCGCAACATTCAGATATACATACCATGTTATACTGAAGAGATTTATTTCCACATGCACCTTTGGGCAACTTGTTGCTAGGGGCGTTGGCGCCGTACTACACTAATAGATGCAGCGTGATCACGGATATTTATAAGCGACCGTAGTTGATGGAACTGTTAGCTGATTCGGATATCCTACGGATTGGTCTCATCTGTATCAAGTGTGCTTTGATCTGTGGGAACTTGGCAGGACCGAGTTTGCCGGTTCCAGATTCGGGACGCACTGCGGGACAGTTTCCACAAAGTTGCCGAACATTGAGTTTGTGAGCCTGAGGACTCCAGTTCTAGCAGCTTCAAGCTTTGGCGCATCGTCCGCTACTCGGTGTCATTGTCTTCATGGTGAACTTGATACTGGATCATAATTTGATGCAGTGCGTCTGAATTGGATACCATCTTTGGTCAACGTGCTGCATGCGCAAGTGGGGCAACGCGTGGCACGACAGATGGGCATGCCAGCGGTAGATTGACATAGGGAAAATAAATGATGCGAAATCGGATTGCTGGGATGGGGACAAGGTTGAGAAGAGACAGTGGTACGTTGTTGATTACGGCACTTGGGAACTGGAAGACTCATTGCAGCTGGATTAGGAAGGCGGGCAAAAGGATTATTACCATTCTCTTACATACGACCATCTCGGCCAAGCCCAATGTGATTCCACCTGCCAGACCGGGCGCTGCAAGATGAGATCATTTGCTCAGGATCATTGGAAATACACCGCGCTGGGTTTTCTCAAGGCGGTGCATGCGAGGCTGAGCCGCTGAGTGGGTGATGGCCGCATTGCTCCGCTTCCGTGATGCTAACTGCCAGTTGCTAGGAATGTTAATATATACTTACCAGTTGATCTTCTGGTTTCGGTCCCACAAATATCTTTCTTTTTTGCAAAGTACTGTTTCTGTTCTCGGGGTTTGTTTTCACCGCTTCCCATTCACTTGCGCGCTAACAGTCTCGGACAGAGAGCGAGACGATGCTCACTAACTTCATTCGACGCAATGGTAAACGCAAGGGCAACAAGGTGATCGAAACTCGTCACCAAAAGTCGTTCTCGGCCTCCGACTCATCCCAAGTTGCATCACCCTTGGTAATCGACATCAACGACGAATCTCTCTCTCTCGCTGCTCAGAGCTCTCCTTTGGTGGAACTCAGCTTCCCGCAATCCAACGAAGAATGGTTTCCCAAAGAGTTGCTCCGAAGGAGTCGCTCCCCAGAGTCCTCTTTCAGTCCTGCCCGAAACCCCACGATAGCCCAGATTAGCTTAACGCAGGAGGCCCAGAACAGCCCGTCATCCCCGCCGTCCCTTAGCCACTCTGAAAATATACCTTCTGTAAGTGTCATGCCTTAATCGTGGGTTCAAGAGAGCTGATTTGACCTTTCAAGTCCGTCGCCGCTCGCAAGAAATCGATACCTGCACCCATAATGATCCCGGATATAGACTATCTGATGCCCAAGGTTCAGATAGGACACTCGACTGTTCCAATTCATGCAGAAGCGCCCAGGCCAAATACTCAGAATAACGTCTCTCTGAACTCACCTTCACCTGTGTCAGAAAATCTCTCTTCAATTTCCGGGACTACTCTTGCACGTGCATTGATTGGCTCCTCGTTCGTGCTTTCGTCAACTGAACGTCGTGGCTCGCGACATCGGAGTGGGGTTGCACGCCAGGACTCTGCGACGCTTCCTCGTGGTTCTTTTTTCTTATCCGACTCTGTAAGCTCATCGCCGATCCCTCCAGTGCCCCCAGTACCCGCATTGTTGGTCAGTGTGCCACCAGAACCAAATGGTCCTTCCACCATAAAGTCTGGGGCGAGCACTGACTCGGAATATCCTTTCTCGGACTCTTACTTGACGTCTCCCGAGCTGGCGATCAGTTCTGCAGTCCCACGACGAATATCTCGCATACGGGAACTTCCTTCACCAACGGTACCTGCGTCAACCGCGGCCCCTCTTCCCACTGCCCCCAACATGAAACCGCAACGGAGGGCATGTCCTGTCCCGGCACGCGCACGGGTTCCCAAGAATGGCGTGTTTGATGTACCTAAAACTGCTGTAGAGGCAACATTGCCCATAAATTCCCAGGAAACAACACAGCACTCGTCGCAGGAAGGGTCATTTTTATTGAGCTCTGACGAGCACACCTTGGACGAATTTGACTTTCTGCCGCCTGAATCCCTCGCAGTGGTCACTTCTCCCGAGTCGGATTCGAGTGCCTCGTACATTGCGTCCATCTCGCCATTGCCTAGGCGTAGTGACACAACTCGTGGACAACGGAAACGCAGGGTTGGCGGATCAATCCTTGTTCGGCATGGCTGTATGATAGTTCCTTTCTCTCGCTCTAGATCTGAATCTGAGGACTTCTTCACAGCCAAGCATAATGCTATGACGGACGGTAGCTCTTCCTCCTACCAAGGTCACGGTATGCCGTCAGCAACGATATCAGAGCATGACTACGGCGAGCTACTCAATTATAATCTGACTCTCAGCCCAGAGTCGAGCATGTCGTCGTCGAGTGCATCAGCAGGATACCAGACATTTCCAGAGACCCCGGTCGGCTTCTCGCCACTTTGGTCGCCGGGCTATCCTTTCCTTGCAAAATCCGATAGCCAAGCGCTACGCAGGCGTGTATCAAGTCTGAGGTCTGCAGGGCGCGGGTCAGGAAAGTTGCATTCCATGAGGATCGCGAGGAAACAGGCAGTCAAGCGCAGATCCCAGTCGTCTTTGTTGCCGAAGGAAAAGACACAGTCACCAAAACAAGCCGAGTCTAGTCTACCTTCCGTTCCAGCCACAACCATCCCGGAAGCAACGAACCAGTCACCGACGCCAGACAAGGTAGAATCACAGGAATCCGTAGAACCGTTGTCTGCTGACCGTCATCCACTCGCCCATATCTCGTCCTCGAGTTCCTATTTACAAGAAGAAGAAGCTCTTCGAGCACTCGCACGGCACTCGCCTCTGTCCTTGCCATCTATCATGATAGATGACCCTTCGTCCGACCCGACGACGGTCACTGTTTCCGTCACAGATCCATCCCTCAATCTACCCATTTCTATTCCCCTTCCTGAATCGCCCGAAGTATCTCCTTTCAATTCACCTGCGCTAGCTGACAGTTCAACGGCGTTTTCGTTATCGGCGAGCCCACTCCAATCGTCCATTTCTACGACGAGTACTGCCATCAGTCAATCTCTTTCGTCAAAGTCTCCGTTTTCTCATTCGTCTCCATCTCTCGAAGGATCTTCATTTTTACCCTCCCCGTCTCCGTCTACTTCATTGGACGAGCCACTTCCACGGTCACACTCTCCGATGGCGCCTGTCTCTTCGTCCAGTGCATCGGACGGTCTGCTCTCTCCCTCTCCCTCCTTCATCATTCCCCCTCCACCTTACCATACCATAGTGTCCGAGAGAACATCGCACCATCCGGGATCCACTCCTTCCTTGTCACGGACACCCTCCACTGAGCGTGCGTTTCAACGTAGCCGACAGCCTTCCAGTTCCTCGCTGACATCCGTCGCTGCACGGACTCGCGTGCGATCGCGCCCACCACTCCCTATCGGCCCACGAAAACCGAGCGTACCCGGACAAGTCTTTGGCTCGCTTCTCCCGGGCATTCGGGGCCGAAACGGTTCCACATCGTCTGTCGGAAGCAGTGATCCCACCAACGGCTCGGCCTTGCCCTGGCGTAAACTCCATGCTGCCGCTTCACAGCCTCCGCCCAAGTTTCAGGAGCCCCCACCGAAATGGCGTGGACTCACGCTCGAAGCGGCCCAGTGGACATTCACGTCCACGCAGCTCCAAGAGATCGTATCGCAGGCGATCCAGCAGTCCTCCGAGGGATCGTCCCTCCGGTTTCTCAGATCCGAGGTCCTGGAGGGCGAGATTGCGGACGAGATGCACCGCCTCGAGTTGCAGCACTTGGGCGTCAAGGCACAATACAAGGAGCTTGCACGGAAACGGTGGGAACTCATGGGCGCCTTGGCTGGGCACGTCGAAAGTATCAACAGCGACATCGCACGCACGGTCGAAGACCTCGCCGAGGTCCTGTCCACACTCGACCGCCTCGCAGACAAGATGCACGACACGGTGCTCCAAATGGCGCAGCTCAAGTCCCTGCGCGACGTCCACAACACGAGCGCGCTCGGCTTGGCCGTGCGCAAGATCAACGGGCTGTTCGTGCGCCAAATGGCAGAAAAAGAACGCCTGGCGGAGCAAACGGAGACACTCCGCACGGAGCGGGACGAGGCGTGGAAACACGCCGAGGACATTGCGCTAGACTATGACACACTCAACGACCGCGTGGCCGAGGGCGTCCACGGGGACGCGTCGTCCGCGACGGGCAGCAAGCGCTCGACGCGCCTCTCGGCGGTGCGCAAGTCGAGCGTCCGGCAGTCGCAGGCGGGGTTGCGGTCGCGCAGTCGACTCCGACGGGGTCGGTCGACGAGCAACGCAACACGGCCGTCGTCGCTCGTGCTGGACGATATCATCCCGCCCGTCCCGCGTCTCCCGCTCAACCCACCGATAAGCTCCTCTGCGTTGCCCCTCACCACAGGTCTGTTACTCTCCTCCCGATTCCTTGTGTCGACTGACCCCCGACCCCCCTATAGGCATCTCGTTTACGTCGACGTATGCCAGCACCACGCACACGTCGGCCGCACTCGCCCTCGCAGAAGCCCAGCGCGAAGTATACGAGATGCTCGGGCTGAGCGTCCCCCCGAGCCAAGCGTCCTCCCGACGACGTACCCTGTCAGGGCCAGACATCCCACGGCCCCCGACGCCCAACAGCGCACGGCCCGTGTCCGAGTCGCTCGACGTGCGCTCGGTGCGACGCAGGCACTCCCGTCCCGAGTGCGGTCGTGCGACCCAGAGTGTGATTCTCGACGACGTACGTGTTCTCTCCTGACCCCCTTTGCTCGAGTGCCTCGGCTCATCTCTGTGTTTTCCGTAGCGCTATCCCGTACGCCCACTCGCGATCCACCGAGGCTGAGCTTCGTGTGGGTGCATGTATTACAAACGCTATCGTATACACATTTAGTTATTTATTGGCAGCTTCTTTTACGCACTGGAACGCTACACGCGGCTTTTTGATATCCATGCACTACTTTACCATTCACGTAGGGCCATGGCCATTACACCCCCCAATCACATGCATTTCACATTGCGAGGAACAAAAACGACTAGGATGGGACAACACAAAGGAAAAAAAAAGAACACACTGACAACACCTTCTACTGTTAGAAAAAAAAATAAGCATAAAAAAAAACAACACCCAGTAAACGTTTTATTAATGACGTGCGCGCTTCCGCCGAATGATAAACTCGCTCGTCGGACTCGGTTGTGTCGTCTCCGCGTCCTCGGAGACCTCGTCGAGGTGCGCACTATGTCGGTTGTCGTCTGCACTTGCGCCTGCTTCTCCCTCTCCCTCTCCCTCTGTCTCTGCGTCGTCGTCGTCGTCGTCCGCGTCTCGCTGTCGCTTCAAAGACGACCTCGGAGCCGTCCCTATCGACGGCCTCGGGCGGGGCGTCTTGACCGGCGACCCCTCCCCCTCCCCCTCCTCTACATCATCCACCCGCACCCGCGGCCGACTCTTTGGCGTCTCCTGCACCTCGGCATCCATCTCCACATCACTCCCATGTACCTCCCGTTCCTCCAGCGTCGGCGTCGGCGGGACGTCGCACGACCGCTCTCGGACGCGGCCTCGCTCTCGCCCGCGTCACCCTCACCGGCACCTCGTCCTCCCCCTCCTCCCCACCTACCACCTGCCCCCTCCCCTCCGCCTCAGGCCCACTCTCCTCATCGCTCGTCCCGACCGCACCGCCTTTTGCTCGTCGGCCCTTGCCGCCCGCGCCTATAGTACCACGCCGCCACGGCATGCGTGAGCAACCAACCAACGACGCACGCACACGCAGACAGACAACGTACCCTTGTGCATAATCGACACCAACCGCTTCTCGTACGCCCTCAGTGGTTCCCACATCTTGGCCGTTGGCTTGACCTCGATCTTGGCATCGCTCACCAACTGGTCCAGATGCGCTTTTCTGTAAACGACACGTCAGCACCGCACATACAGGACGACGCACGCGACGCGCACATGGCCAACGCATCCCGACTCTCCACGCCCTTGAGCAGCGGGGTCAGTGCCTTGAAAAATGACACTGATACGCCCAGTCGTTTCTTGTTCTTGCTCTTTTCGTACGTCGACACGTGCTTGATTGCTTCGTGTAGTAGATCCTTGTGCGTCTTGACAACGTACCGGCTGTCGAGCCGTCGCACAACTGCGAGCTGTGCACCGCGCACCAAAAAGCTCGTCGCGAGTTGCTTTGCAAGGCCCACCATCCGCTCCTCGTCTTTCACGACCGCGTCCATCACGAGTGAAAACGACTGCGGGGCGTCGCGTCAGAGTGGTGCCAACGTCACCCACAGAAACATACCTCCAAAAGCGCCTTTTTGATCACCTCGACCACCGTGTCGCCGTGCTCATTATACATGCCTTCCTCGCGCAACACGTCGATAATCACCTTGGTGCACAAATCAAACGACGGCCCAAGTCGCCCATAGTTGGCGAGCAGTACATCGCTATGCTTGACATGCACCGCCCCCGCACGAATCGCGCGCAAAAACGTCGACACCGTCGCCATGAATTGATACTCTTGCTCGAGCAACGAACGCGTCGGTTGGCCTAGGACCCCACGTTGGACATGCGGCGCGTACACGCAGACGGACAACGTACCTGGTTTGACAGACGGCGTACGCGTCTTGGGACGACTCTTGCCCTTGCCCTTGGCAGTCGGCGCGGGGACCTCCTCTTCAGAACTCTCGTCGTGCTCGCTCTCGGGTTCCTCGTCTTGCGCACGACTGCCGTCCTCCAACAGCTCTGCATACTGCTCGATGCAAAATCGGATGAAACCCGCACAACGCTCTTGCACATCCTCGTCGAGTTGGAGCGAGAGTGGCTCCGTGGGCAGCGCGTCACCACGTGGCGACGTCGCTTGGCTCGGATAGAACAAGATATGTAGGTTCATGAGATTTTGGAACGCCTATCCACCCAACGCGTGAGACGAGTACCAGGACACGACATTGAGACTCACCGCGCGTTTGACCACCTCGGCCGTATTCGATGGTTGTCCGACGACGTAATCAACGAGCTTTTCGAGCAGCGAATCGCGTTGCTCGCGCAAGGCGTGCCGGAACGTGTCGCTATCTGGGGACGTGTCCTTGACATCGGGTAAGCTACGTGCCTTCCAGATAACATGCAAGCCGAGCAGATGCAAACCCTGCTCGACCATCTGACGATCCGCGGGGATCAGCGTGTGTTTCATGACACACGATGCGGAGATAACGACACGCACCCGTTCCTCTTCCTTGTACCCCAGACGACCTCGCTCGACAAGGGCAGCGATGATGTCCCACGCGCTGCTCTGCTTGCCACCCTCGTCTTCCTCCATCCATGCACATATATCCCGCGAGCCTGCCAACGCACATATCCGTGCGCATACGGCACCCAATGCGAGTACCTCGTCCTCAGAAAACGAGGCCACCTCGATCTCTTCGCGACCCGCGACAGCATCGCGCAGCTGGGTCGCCAGCTCGTCCTCGAGCTCGAGAATCTTGGTGCTATTGGTATTCGTCAACGAGGTGGCGGCCATGAAATGTCGGATCGCCGAAACCGCCTTGATCAACACGGACTGCGAGGAGTGAGAGAGAAATTGCTTTGATACGTCGTCCCAAAGGCTCGCGTACGCCTGCAACACATTCGTCATGTGGACACGAGCTGAAAATCGGCGACGTACGTTCATCATTCGCATCTCCAGATACAGATCGAGGTTCATCAGTGGCGGGATCAGCAACACTTCAGATATCCGGTTCTCGTCCGTTTGATACTTGATGAACAACCTGGGTAGTCCCTTGATCAACGCACGTGTTAGGTCCGACACAACGGTCTCCTCGTCACCCTGGAATAAAACATGATCAACGTGTCATCAAGCAAACAGCAAGACCAACCTTTTTTGCGGTTGTCGATACCAGTCTGGCACGACGCAACGATGCCACGAGGACCTCGAGCAGGACAGTTTCCTCCACTTCCGATAGCCGCCATGCGGGATCGACCGTATTGCGCGCAGTCTCGACGAGTGAATCCGGGCCGTCCATGTCCTCGTCTCTGCCTGCCGAGTGGTCGAGGAGTAAAACGTCCAAGATACACTCCCAATCATTGACGGCGTCGACTTCGTCCCACAGTGCCTCGATAGCCAGCACGATCCGTCCTCTTGGGTCGACGCCGCTCGCAGACGGGAGGTGTATACGTCGACTCGGTACAGTGACCCCCTCGCCGGCCTCGCTTTCCTCCTCGGCAGCCTCGGACGCGCGATCGAGGGCCTTGCCCCACTTGACGAGGGACATGGCCAAGGCTTTGACACCAGCCCTGGCCTTGACCTTTTCCCCCTTGTTGCGACCGGCCACGGCCGAGAGACGCTCTTCTGCGACTTCTTGCCATACGCCGGCGACAAAGGCAGACACAGCTTTTCTCACGCGGGCTTCTGCATCAAAGAGGAGCAGGCACATGCGTTCGCGTTCCTCGTCTTCGAGGAGCGCATTGGAGTCGATGACGCTGAGAACGCCGATGACGGCGGTGCGTACGCCGAGTTCGGTATCACCACCGGCCATCTCGAGTAACCGTGGTTTGAAACGCTCGGTAAAGTGAGTGAGAGAGCCGACGTACTCCGATTGGGCGTAGACTACGGCCAACGCGCGCACTGCCTCGAGACGGACGGGGGTACTCGAATCGGAGAGAACCCATCCGACGTAGCGGAGATAGGAGCCGTCGAGGAAATGAGCGGGATAGTGGGCGAACCAGGACCCCATGGCCTTGACGCATTCGGCGCGGATGTTGGGATCCAAGTCACGGTACCTGTGGACGAAGACACTGGAAACGGGTTGAACGTAGAAGAGAGGCAACAGAGAGTGGGGCGTACCCGTTGACGATTTCCTTGAGGTATTCGGCGAGGGTGGTACGTCGTTTTCGCACTTCGGCAGCCTTGCCGTCCAGGTCCTTTTCGCGGACGGCAGTGGACTTGTTGACGGCTTTGCGTTTGCGCTCGCCTTCGCGCTGTCGACCGACGATTTCGGCTTCCTTTTCGACGGCAGCTGCGACTTGGCACAGGGCGGTTTCCACTTCGAGGGCGACGACGGTGGCAGTATGGCGGAAGGAGCGTATCTGGGAAGAGGACATGGCGATGACCCATGTTTGTAGAGTTGTGATGAGATCGGAGGAGTAGAGTGAGCCGAGTTCGGCTGCAGCGAGAACGAGACGTTCAATGAGTTCGGAGAGGGAGGCACGGAAGCGTTTGAATGCGGGAAACTTGGAGGTGAGGGGATATATGGGCGAGTTTTCCTGGGAAGAGATGAGCGGTGTCGAGTGAGTGAGACGGACAGTGTCACCTGTTTGAGCCCCTCTGTAAAGTTGTCGAGTGCATCGACGACGCCGTCATAGTCGACGACCTGGTCTGCGTCGACCGAGTCATTGCACCCACAGGCACGCAAGATGCAGTTGATGAGTTCGGCCTGGGCTGTTCCGGCATTTTGTGAGAGCGAGTGGAGAAAGTCTTCGGCGGTGGATTGAAGCGCAGCAGAGGGATTGAGCAACGTATCTGTGATAGCAATGTAGCATGGCACGGGCCAGTGTCGAGGGGACGTACTAAAGAGGGCGTTATCCGCGGCAATCTTGGTGTCGGAGGCGAGCTTTGTGGGATCGAAATGGCCATTGGCGGGCTTTAGTTTGGTGCGCCTCGGCTTTGGTTTAGGTGGCTTGAGGGGTGCGGTGGTGCGTTGTTTCTTGGCGGGAGGGGCCTTTGATTTGCGTTGTGGTGCGGCGCGTTTCTTTGATTTCGACGCGGCAAAGTCCTGCGCGTCGTCCTGCTGGTCACCGTCTGCATCGTCGTCGCCGTCGTCGTCGATGTGGTCGTCGTCTGCGTCGGAGAGCTCGGTGAGTGAGTCGTCGCCCGCCTTGCGTTTCGTCGGGGACTGGCTGGCTATTGTCGATTGAGCAAGACGAGTTTCAACCAACAAGAACTGATCACGTACCAAACTGCTTGACTTGTTTTCTATCGCGCTGAGAGCGACGAGGTGCAGCGACGACGGGCGTGTCTGGCATGACAAAATGGGTCAAAACTCAACGAAACGCGTCCAGATCACGCGTCACTTTTCCACAGTGACCCCCCCCTCCTTTTCGTGACCCCCCAATGCTCCGACTTGCTCGTCTCCCCCGCGCCCGTGCCGCTCTCGTCTTCCGCGATGCCCCCGGTCACGCCAACCCACACTTTCTCGATCGTCGACGCTTTCTTGACCCCGACCACCCCGCCGCTGCCCTCGCCCTCCGCCACGTGCCCGCCCACGTCTGTCCCCAATTCACCCTCCGCGCCTTTCCCAACGCGATCCTCGTCCACCCCACCGACCACGTCCCCATAAACCCCCTCCGCGCCACCCATCGCCCATCTCAACCCGGTATCAGTCTCCTCTTTCACACCTCTAAAAAGAACACCAGCAAGTCGTCCGTCGTCCGTCGACGACTGCGCTCCAAGATCACCGCCGCCATCGCCCTCGTCGTCACGCGCAACGCTGATGCCGACGCATCCCAGCTCGTCGTCGCCAAAGAGACCGTCCCGCAGGTCTTGCAAGGTCACTCTCTCCCCTATCCACGCTATCCGTCTCACACCTCCCCCAGATTGGACATATCTCGTCATACCCGACCTCGCCACTTATAAAACACCACTCCCAACCCTCGTCCAAGCCGTCCGAAAGGCCCTCGTGAGCGTGGGCCATCAAGCGAACCGTTTGGAAGCATCGTGGTCCGCCCCGCCGAAACGTCCTCGCAAGGTCAAGTCGTCCGTGATCCAAACGCGGACATCAGAGCAGGGTTCAGACAAGCATTCACGTATATCCACTCGCTTGTACTCGGATCGACCTGTCATCTTGCCACCAAAGGCGTAGATACCCTTGTCAATTTGTCCATGTTCATAATCCATGCCATGACACTACGACTCCCTATCTTACACATTCAACCCCTCTCACAAACTAGCCCCCTTCACAGCCTGCCCATCTTGCTCAATCTCTTCGATAAACGCCTTGGGGTTTGGTTCCCGCCCCAAAAAGTCCTAATCACACAATCAGCACACGCACGACTTGCCACCACTCAAACACACCTTGAGCGACTCCATATCATCCCGACTCCCACCCACCAACAAAATCTTGTCCCGGTACAACTTTCCAAGCGCAGGATCCAACGGCGCCTTTTTAAACACCGTCGCGTACATGTCCGCAGCAAACACGAGCGAGTAGGTGTACCTACAACGACATGGTCAACAAGCCCACGTGAGAGACGGAAGAAACGCACCCATAGTACCCCGCATCGTACCCACCGACGATATGCCCAAACGTACCCTGTCCAGGCTTGTATTCACCTCCCTGCACAAGCGAAATCCGCTCCCTCAGCTCGTTCCACAACTGGGTATAGTCCGTGTTCGCATCCAAACTGTTGTTGTGCACCGCCAGATCAAAGTTGGCAAAGAAGAGCTGGCGGAGGTAGAACAACCCGACATTGACATAACGACTGCGAGCAACGTGTGAATCACTGAGCCTTCGAATGGAAAGTCCGACTCACCTCTTGATGATCTTGGCGATCAAATCGTCCGACAATGGTTCCTGCGTCTTGTAATGACGCGACATCTTCTTGAGCACCTCGGGCTCCCAACACCTGACCACCCGCTCAGTCACACCCCTCGGAACCCAACACAGGTCACGCACCAGTTCTCGAGCATCTGCGACGGCGCCTCCACGAAATCACGCGCAACCGCCGTCCCGTGGAACCGCGAATACCGCGTCCGACTCAACAACCCGTGGAACACATGCCCCATTTCATGGAAAAACGTCGTCACGTCGTCGTGTCGCATCAGCGCCGGTCGGTCCGGCGTGGGTTTCGCCAGGTTCGCCACCATCGCCGTCAATGGGTAGTGTCGTTTTCCGTTGGAGAGCTCGTACCCTGGGAAGAGACCCCACACGGCGGCATGCGAGTATTTGCCATCTAGTTATAATGTGAGCATAGTCCACAGACGCGAGGGAGGGCCGTACCGCGAGGGAAAAGATCGAGGTAGCAGTACCCGACGAAACCCGATTCATCCTTTGCACCCTTTTCCCAAACCGCAAACTGCTGCACCTCTGCATGGACATGAGTCGAGGCAGGTTCAGCATTGCAAAAACTCACCAGCGTGCCATACATCCCGCGCATCGCCCTTGATCTCGACAAACTTGACCCCAAGCAGGTTCTGGTATATATCGAGAATAGCAGGGACGACGACAGACACTGGAAAGTATTCCTTGACAAGTGAGTCGTCGAGGCTCAGATTGCGCTCCACATAGAGGCGATCATAGTATCTATCAGAGTACGATCAGACATGTCAAAGGAACAGATCCAAATGACGTACCTATAATCCCAAATGTAAAACTTGCCGTCGAATGGCAATCCGCGCTTGGCGTGCTCCTCCTGTTTAAGCGCCAAAAGGATAGCACGTTCTTGCTCACCCAGAGGGTCGAGGTGTTTCTTGAGCTCGTCCAAAAACTTTACATGGATGAGCGATATCCGACATGTCCATCGCAAGACAAACCTGCTTTGCGTTGGCCGCACTCTTGACCATCTTGACCTCGGTAATGTAATCCGCCCACGACGCGTACTGCAAAATCGCCGCAATCTCCCTGCGTAGACGGAGCGCCGTATCCAAGTACCCGACATTGTTGGCAAGTCGGTCGTCATAGGCCTGGTACGCCGTTTCGCGCGTTTTGGGGTCGTTGGCATATTTAAACTGCAGGACCGTCAGAGCAACACACGTCAGTGATCAGACCACGCACAATAGGAAAGATATCGGGCGTCCTAAACGTGACCTCGTACAACACCGTGTTGCCTTCCGTACGTTGGGTATACCCAGACACCACGTCTTCCGGGACACCATCCAGTTGTTCACGCGTAAACGCAATACGTCCCTATCACCTCAAGTCAGATCGATCGCCGCAACGTACAAACAACCTCGACGTACGCTCTCCTCGTTGAAATTTTGCTAACCACCACCAAACCACGCATCACATCAACAATCCCATCGCAACACACCACCACCAACAACGCGCACGCACCGTAAATTTTAAACACGCCTCCGACAACTCGTCCTTCAACCCCTTCAACCGCGCCTTCTCCTCCTTGCTCTCCAACCCCAACCCCGCCCGCTTCCCATCGAGCACCATCTTGTCCACGAGCCGCTGTTGCTCAGCGCTCAACGCGTCCCAGGCGCCCGTCTTGCGTAAGTTCGCTGCCGCGGTGACCTTGGCCTTGTACAGATCCTCGCGCATCGATTCTTGGTTGGCGTACTTGCGCATGCGTTCCTCGGATTTGGTAGACGCGTCGCGCAGGGCTTTGTTGGTCGACACGTTTTGGTAGAAACTGAGCGGCTCGAGGGCAATGTCAAAGGCGGCCTCCGAGTTGGCGAGGGCGAGCTGTGTGGGTCAGTGAGATGCGGGACGGATCGACGGGGAGTCGACGTACGAAGACCTGGGAGAGGGTGAGCGATGGGGAGATGGACGGGGGGAGAGACCTACGGTATCGAAATTGAGCTTGTCCTCGGGCAGCTGGACGATGTCGTCGGTGACCTGCTTGTCTTTGGCCAGCGCCTCGGTGGTCAGTCGATCGATATCATCGACGGTGTGTTGCCAGCTCGGCGGGGGCTGTGGGGGTGTCAGCGATGCCATCGTGGTATCGGTCGAGAACTGAAAATTCAAGTAGTCGAGTCTTCGAGTGGAGGTGGTAGCAAAGTGTTGGTATCGAGGAGGGACTTGTCTGATCGCCCCGATATAGCCACCTACATTTCTTGACGCTCGTACCAGCAGGAACCGCCGTGTAGGTGACAGACGCGCAACACGACCGACGACGTGCAACATGAAAAAGAAAGACAGAAAACACGTAAGAAATACAACATTTAACCCCCCTCGACCTTGCGAATCACCCGCCTATCACGCTCCCCGACCACCGCAATGACCCCCTCATTCTCAAGCGCCTTGATCACCTCCCCAAACTCGACCGCGTCCACCCGAATACTACTCTGTTCACCAAGTCGCTTGAGCGCGTCGCCCCACCGAACACCCCGACTCTTTGCACCACCCGCACTATCCAACATGGTCAACAACTCCCTCCGCATATCGTCCCGCAGCCGTCGCTGTCCAACACCCGTCCCCGTGTTCAGCAAGCCCATATCAATCTTGCCCGTCCGCGGGTCCATCGCACTCGTCCGGATTGCCTCGCGCATCAGCCGACATGCTTCCTGGACGTCTTGCAGCTCAACGTGCGCTGCGAATCGCATCCGCGCGTGGGCTTCTGACAGACGGATCATGCTTTCCAACTGACGCGTCGTCGCAGTGATCCGTTTCTCTGCCCCACGAGGCTCGTTGGCCCCAATGGCCCGAAGTGACACATACGACGTGACCAGTTCATCACTGGCTTCGGAGCTGAGCACAGGATGGATATGTGTTCGAGCGTACTCGATGTACGCCGACAATTCTTCTAGAGGCTAAATCACTGTAAATTCATGAATACACCAAAATTGAAATGGAACCAACCAATATATCGTGCCCTCCAGTGTCTGGAGCATCTTCAAGGTATAATCCGACGAGATGTTGGGCTAGTTTCCGGTCCAGTGTCTCGTCAACCCGATCCAGCACCAGGTATAGCAGGTCAAATCGTGATATCAGAGTCGGTGGAAGATCAATGTTGCGCGTGATCGGCAAGTCGACATTGTATTTCGATTCGACTGGATTGGCTGCAGCAAGAATCGACGTGCGAGCATTCAACGTGGTAATGATGCCAGCTTTGGCTATCGAAACAGTTTGTTGCTCCTAGTGATGCCGTCAGTCGAGGCCACCAATGTTAGATTCGCGACCGACCATGACTTCGTGAAGGACACTACGAGTCGCGTCCGACATTTTATCAAACTCGTCAATACAGCAGACACCTCCATCACTCAAAACAAGGGCACCACTAAACATGTCATTAATTACAAAGAATGTGAATATGCTGGCACATACTTGCCTTTCTAAAACAAGCTGTTTCGAGTCTGGGTCTCGAGTAACATAGGCAGTGAGACCAACGGCGGATGATCCCTTGCCGGACGCATACACGCCTCGAGGTGCAATTTTGTGCACATACTAGGAGAAATGTCAGTGTCCCAGATGGACTGCACGACATGGAAACTCACCTGCAGGATCTGAGATTTACTGGTACCAGGATCACCCACGAGCAAGACATTGATGTCGCCACGATATCTCGGCCCACCGCCTCCACCGCCTCTCGCAATATGCTTGTTCGTTCCACCAAACAGCTGCAGCAGTATACCCTTTTTGACATCTTCCATCTCCCAGATAGACGGCGCAAGTGATCGTGCTAAAAGCTCATACAAATCATGTCTTCGGCTAAGATCGATGAGTTTTGCCTCGAACTCGGCCTTGCGTATTTTGCGTGTCTGCATGCCTCCAATGGCGTCTTCGACCTGAATGTGCACCACATCCAGATACGTCTTGAAGAGACTCTTCATCGTTCGCTGACGCGGGTTCACCCTGACTGGTACACTTCTAAAGATGCCCGTCACAGAGAGCCGGTCGCCAGGCTTCGACACATCGACCAGCTCATCATACACGCTCAACGACACAGTGTGGGGTGTCTGACCATCAGGCACGGCATCTGGGGTCTCTTGTAGCCGGATGACCTGTCTGTCTGCAAATTCGCAACGGTTATGTATGAGTGACATCGTGCCAACGGAGGCACAGACATCGCGAGGACAACGACCCGGTTCTTCGATCTTGCCACGGTCGATTTCAACTTGGACGGTATGCGAGCAAGTAAGACACCGGAAAAACGCCACTTTCATGTCTGGGATGACGGGCGTGGCACGGATGACGAGACCCTTGATGCAGATGAGCTTGTCGGTATCTGCAACAACGTTCCAGGATCAAGGACAGAGAGAATCAAGAGATCGACGTACCACTCGGATTGAGTTCGCGCATGTTGACAGACTTGAGTCCAAAAGGCCGCACTTTGTACACCTTGCCCATGATATCGGCGATTTCTTCGTCCCCCTGCTCGCCCTGCATACCATCTGCCCCAGCCTGCTGGTCCCCGTCCGCAATCTCCAACATGAGATCCTTGAGCACCTGATCCATCGCAGGTATCACTTCCTGAGGATACTTTTGGAGCTGTCCAAACAGCTTCTTGCACGGCGGGTAAGCGAGCAAGTTGACCATGTCCAAATTCAAGTTGGTCTGCCCCGTTTGACGCATAACGCGTAGCTGGGCTTCGTACGACACCACCTCGGCATCCTCGGGGGACTCGAACGCTGCGGTGGGGAGGCGTTGCTCGCGATCGTGCGTGGCGCGGTACTTTGGCTTGAACCCACGAAGAAACTCGCGAAAGAGCTTCATCGTCTCGGCGAGGTTCACGGTGGTACCCCATATCGCACGGATCTCGTCGGGTTCGTCCGTCGGGGCTGCCGGGGCGGAGAGGTGAGGCGCGGACGAGGGTGGGATGGACAGATGTGTCCCGTCCGAATGGGGATTGTCGCTGAGCGAATCGTTGTGGTATGCCCGTCGCGCGACGCGGCGGGGCGTGGTGGACGTGAGAGACGAGTGGATATCGCCTCTGCGATTTTTGGGTGTCGCGAGCGGGGTGAAACTGGCGACGCGCTTGGCCAGCGGTGTGGCGGGGTCGCTGCCGGGGAAGAAGAGTCGTGGCGGGCTGGTTCGTGGAGGGGCGTCCATGTCGACATCGTCGATGTCGGAGGTGGGGAAATCGACTCTGGGTGGGGAAGACATGTCGGCGTTGTGGAGAAAGACGCGCGCGCGTCGCGACGCGTTCGATTGCACATTTAGGGTAGGTCCGTTTCAGTGTTGCGCATACCCACCTTCCTGTTGTCCACCACCACCCCAGCACTATGGCTGCTGTCTTGGACGACTCCCATCAGGTTCGTTCCAGTGTACAGTGACAACCAGCAGCTAACAGGACTGAACAGACGGGCTTTTACATTCCATTTAAAGAGTCGGGTAGGGTCAGGCCACCTCATGTGCAGCGTGTCGCTTACGCCTCGTGACATCAGACACGGATGATGTCGAGTCTTATACCTTGTTCCCGGATAGAGACCTTCCAAATGGCTACCAACTACGCCTTGCTGCATACAAGACGGCATGGTCAAAGTGTCTACAACGGGTGCAGGTACGCTTCGAAGTAGTATACATAGCGTTTACTCAACCGCAGCAGGAATTAATCCATACTTTGCACGCGCCGATCGTCGACAGAGTGGCCGAGTTGGTCAACACGGCCTACGCGGACACCCTACCGGGTCTGCCGTACGCAGAATTGCCAGTCATATCGGTGACAGGTAGGCACGCCAGAAAACACAAATATCGCAGCTAAACAGGCTACTAGCCTTTGGGACGTCGTCGTCCATCTTTGACGAAATCTCGGCCAGGCTCGAAACAGAGGGGCAGGATGGCCTGTTTGATGAAAATGCCGGTGTTCATATTGTCACCCACCTCTTCCCGCAAGATTGCCCCAACCTCGCATCTGCAATGAAGACGCTCATTACTGGTTTTATCAACAAGACTGAGGAAGAGCTAGGCATGTGCGCATAGTTTTTCTGAGCCAGACGCGCGTCTTACATCTGCATAGACTCGGCTAAGCGGAAGCCCGCTACCTCCTTGTCTACGATCGACATCAATCTGCTTCAGATATGGTTCGACGCGCTTTGTGAAGCGAGAGGTAACACACCGAACATTGGGCGCGGTCGGCGCTAACGAAGCATCACCAGGGTCAGATAACGACACAACTCGTTTGGTTGTCATTTTGCACGATTTCGAGCGATTCGATCCTCTCGTCGTACAGGACCTCTTTGAAATATCCAGGTACTTGGCACTTACTTGGACCCGGTAGACAATCCATTGACATTGTCTTGCAGCCTAGCCATCCCTCGACTCCCCCTCGTCTTTATTCTTTCAATGACTTCTCCCCCAATGCCATCGTATATTCATGCCATGTATTCCCGATCGACCTTGGCGCGCCTGCAAGTTCGGAGTTGCTCGTTTTCAACAAGTCAGGATATCCTGCATGACATCTTGTTGAAGGCAAGTACCCCCTACATTCAGTCCAGCATCCTGTTTGACCCTTTACTCAGACCCTTTTTGACGTCAAGTTTGATCCCGATCTCGTCCTCGGACCTGCAGCAATTGAGTTTCTCGTCGACTTTTTTGGGAGGCATTCGCCATCTCTTGATGGCTTAGTATCCATCCTGCAGGTGACAGCCACTCTTCACCACATGCGACTGTGCTTCTCAATCGTGACTTCAGCTAGCCCATATGAAACATTTTGAAGAGCCCCTCACCGTTCTGCTCGCAGAGGAGAGTCTCACGTCCAGGGATTTGACTGATCCCGATGCAGCCACCTTTCTCGACTGCATTCTTGCTCGAGTTCAGAGTTCATCTCTGGTTCCAGATAACTCTACTGATTGGTTGACCGGGGGTGTTGACGAGCTACTCGTGCTCGTTCGCACCGCTCGGGCAACATTTCAGAGAAAATCGAAACTGCTGCGCGTATCCTTTCGACTTTTCCTTCTTGTGCAAAGCTTCATGGCGTCCCGTGGTCACAAGAGCGACAAAACCCTTCCTGAGCTCATGTGTGCAGTCCTGAGAGGTCGTCTCGGGACCTTTTTTAGATATTTGTGTACGCTAGTCAAGTAAGCGGCCGACATCATGTATCGCCCAAGCTGATAATATGTTGTTTCCCAGAAAACTACAAGCGGAACAATTGGATACGCTCTTGTCGGATCTACATGATTTTTTTGTCGATGTTCCAGCTCAGGTACAAGCCGAGGAAAAGAAAATTATATCACGGATCGATGCGGCCCGTTCGGTCCATACTCAGCAAGCAGATATAGCGGAAACGATTGGTGGTTGGTTACTCGAATATTTCGAGTACGTGGTTCCATTTCACACCGTAGCCAAATTGACGTGTGTGCCTGCTTGTCTCAGACGTCGTTTTGTCACCCCTGAAGAGCTCCCCCTGTGGGATATATGGTACACTGGCTCCACCCCCTTCCCCTCGGAGGTACGATCAACCGACACCTACTCTTCATAGTACCTGATCGATTGACATTCTCCTAGTTATTGAACCCCTCTCTGCGTGCCTCGATATTCTCCGGGTTATTGCACCCGCAAGATTATGGCGCGGTTCCCATGACGGGCAATGATGTCAACGGGGATGATGAAGAGACCTTGTGGAAGATGCCCGATACGAGCATTCTATTCCAGCGCTACTTGGAGAGTGGGAAGATGATCAACGTATTTGACTGGTTTGAATCGTTCACGGTCGTCCTGGAAACACAAAAACAGCACGCCAGCGATGTATCGGCCCGTGAGGCGTTGCCACGGACGCCTAGCCGGCGAAAAGGAAAACAACGGCAGGTAGAGGAGAGCGAAGAGGAACTTGAAAAATGGCGGCTGGAGGTGCAGGCGCGCTTTATCCGCTCGTTGCATGAACTCGACTACGTTGGACTCATCAAACATACGGGTCGCAAAGCAGATCATGTCATGCGCACCATATTTGATATTCCGTGCTGAGCGCGCGAGTAGGTGTCACCGGGTCCTTGACTTGTTCCTCGTACAGCAAACTCTATTATTTCCCCTGTCTTACCCACTGAAATTGCACGTTGCCAGCCAATCAAGCTGAAATGATTGATACCCATACTCTCAACTAAGGTCTCCTGAGCGCTTCTCCCGCGTGTCGGCTAGCAAAAATCAGTTGGAACTCCGTCGTCGACTCCCATCGCCTTGTGCTCTTCCTCTCTCTCTCTCTCTCTCTCTCTCTCTCAACTACTACCTGTTCATAAGCGCACTCGCTTTACCCTCCCCACACTCGTTTTTCATCCCCCTCGTTCTCTCCAAGATGTTCGCTTTTGCTGTCGTCCCCCTCGCACTCGCTGCCTCGGCCCTGGCAAACGTTTATGTACGTCGCACCGTTCACAATTGCCGACGACGCTGACCTTGTGCATAGATCACTAACCCAGTTGGTACGACTACGTTCACCGCTGGCCAGCCAGCAGTCGTCTCCTGGCAAGACAGCGGTTCCGCACCCTCCCTCGCACAGTTTGGCAATGCCACCTTTGCTATCTACGTTGGGAATTCGATCGAACAGGTACGCACGCGTGACGTGGTACCGCTTCGCGTCTCATTGCATCCCTCTTCCAGACACCCCTCCAGACGATCGCGACCTACATCAACGTCTCCACCGTGAACTCGGTCACATTCACCCCCGATGCCACCATCGGACCGAACAGCGGCGAATAGTAGGTATTCACCCTGTCGCTGTGCGCATCGGCTCACCACGAACACGTCTAGCTTCATCCGCGTCACCTCGCAGACGCTCAAGAACCCCTCGTCCCCTCAATACTACGAAGAAGCCTTCTCCGCCTTGTTCACGTACGTATAGTCTTTTTTAACGTTTTTTTGATTTGCATTGACATGCCGCCCTTGTTGCCGTCTTGGCGGATTAGCTTGGCTGGCATGACCGGGACCTTCAACTCATCGATCCAGGCTGAGATCAACGGCCAGTCGACCGCCCCCATTGGTGGATCCACCTCGGGGATGTCAATGGCAACGGGGATGACGATGGCAACAGGAACGACCACTTCGATGCCTTCCGCGATGACATCCATGGTGATGACCGGGTCCTCGCCCGCGACTACTTCTGCTGCGACCACGTCGTCAAACGGCGCTGGTAAGCCTGTCATGGCCACCGGCTTAGTCGCCCTCGTCGCTACCCTCATCGGAGCTTCTCTTCTCTGATCTTTGCTTGTCTGTCGACTATTTATTACGCTCTCGACATCATTGCGTTGGTTGTGTTTCGGGTTTTACTCTTTTTGCTTTCCTTTTTTTGTTTCTGGTCGGTGCAACAAAGTAATCTGCTTTGGGAATTCACGGGTAATTGGACGGTAGAGCGTGTCGGTCTTTACCACGGGTGGGTCGGTGACATGTGTCCATTTTTAGATATACCATCATCTGAACACTGAACAATATTCACATGATTTGATGCTAATCAATTGCTTCGTTACTACCGTGCAATGGAAGATGGGAACGAGGCCCAGGGGAAACAAAAAGGGTGTCGTAAGTGTACGTACGACAACGTCATACCAGTGGAAGTCTGTCGTCAAGCGTCGACTGCTTATCGTGCGTGATGAACTTTGCATGAAAACGTTGCTCGGACCCTTATCGCAGCGACCAGGTGGCCGACCTGAACCACTGTATGAGCTAGTAACTTGGATAGTATGTAGAGTACGTCTTGAGACGCCCCTTGAGCTTCAAGGACGCGGTGCAGGTAAGTCGAATCGTCGTGCGTCACCGTCTGGTCTGGAGGGAGCGTTTGGACTCGAGGGACTAATTGGGCGTTTCTCCGGTACACCACGATGCCCGCCTCTTCCTCTCCCCCTTCCTCGCCTCGGGTTCCCTCTCCCACCAGGACCGGGAACAGGACCGGAACCGCCAGGAGCGGCACTGACGCCGGCACCACCCTCGCCACGTCCCTCGGTCCCCCGCGGCGACGCGGACCGCTGTAAAACCACTACATCCGGACTCGTACTCTGACTCCCCGCCTCCGCAGGCCGCTGCAAAATACTCGGAACGACCTCGGGCGGCGGGTGCGCACGTTCCTCGCGATGCTTCTGTTTTCCTTTGCCAGCGCCACTGGCTTCGGTCGTA
>JBBPRA010000443.1:0-23249 GCA_038092775.1 Boletus rubescentipes
AACAAAAGACTTTCTTGCTCCGTTTCCTTGTCCTCTGCTTTCCCGAGCGCACGTACCAAATGGCCCTCGGGATACCGCGAATGCGCGTCCCATCGGTCGATGGTCACCAGAATCTTTTGCCCAACAAGTGCCGGAGCTTGACGCGTGCGAAGTCGGATACGAGGGAGTAATCGGGAAAGCGGGAGAGCAAATACGGTCTGGGTAGAGAGCGACGTCGATACCGTAGATGGAAGGGACGCTGTATCCAGATGGCACACGTAACTAGAGAAAGCACGATCACGCCGAGAAACAACAACGGTCAAAGCAAAGACGTACGCGCGCCAGTTCCGTTTGATGACGCCGACAACACGGCCAGTGGGTTGCTTCTCAGCCGAACCTTTCTTGGTGTGCGCGGACCGGAGCGCTTTCGTTTCTTCGCGAAGTTTGAAGTCATCTCCGTCTGATTCGTCTTCCGAGTTTTCCGCGTCGTCGTTCTTGAGAGTGGCTAAAAGCAGTCATCGGGACTCGGAGATGACAAAAGCGTGATGGGGGGGAGACGCACCCTCTTGGTCGACCACTTCGTCGGTCGGCGCCTTCCATTCATTCTCGTCGAAAACTTCGACGACGACGATATCTCCGTGAACAGCGCGATTCATGTTTTCTCTGCCAACTAAAAGGACAGGCTTTGCGAAAGCTGGGACTGGCACAGTGCCCTGGAAGGTAGTGTCATTCCCCGCCTCACAGGACTTGGCCGGACCGACGAACCTCCAAATAATTGTATTGGTTGGCGTTAAAGTGACCCTGATGGAGTTCTCCTGCTTTGACCCCAGCCAAGAGTGTAGCGGTAGGAAGGTACTGGATGTAGGGTCAATGTGATTCCATTCAACAAGATGAAGCATACATTTTCATAGAGAGCTGTGCGAGTGGTAGTCGCCGCTCTTGTCTGCTCAACCTCATCCGATCCCGTGACGGAGAGGATATCCAAGAGTTTTTCGGCTTGCTGCATTCCCTCGACATATTTGCGGACTACGGAATGAGAAATGGAAAACAGTAGGAGGGAGAGATCCTACTTGAAATAGTGGGTATGTTTTCGACCTCGGCCTTTTGTCTGTTGGCGACGTCATCGGTGAGAAGGACAACCTGGGGAATCTTGCGCGGTTGACCACGAACGGGAGGGCGCGCGAGTGTAATGTGAGTATTGTACCATTCCGCGCCTCTCCGGATGCCTATGGACAGTCAATGTCATCCCGACAAATGGGGAATGAGACCCTACCTCTGTCGTTACGGTCATTCGGCGTCTCGTTTTCTTCTGTCACAACTGCAGTTTCCCTGCACAGGCATGAATACTGGAAAAAGGAAGAAGAAAACGCCACGCACGATCGGAATTCGTTGTAAAAGACCCAAATCTTCTTGTCGTCTGCCTTGACAAGGGCCTTGAGGCGATTATAGAGTGGCAGGGATCTATGTCGGACTTCCTCCAGGACCGTCTGGAGAAGGATGATGGGAGGGGTAAAGCTAGGCGACTCCATTAGATCCATCTAAGAGACGGTTAGTACAAGATGCCGTGAAAAAGAGGGCATGACCTGAGAGAGAAATATGTTGGTGTCTGGGAGGACATAGTGGCCGGTCGTGAATTGCTTGTGGGTAGAATCGCCCGTCGCGGGGAGGACGGGATTGACTGCCCCGGCGCAGATCCGACACGCGATGATGCCACAGTAGATGTCATCGCGGAGGTAGCGTTCTCGGAGTACTGAGAGAGGTTGAGATGCATAACAACAAGTATAGACTGGCAAACCTTTGATGACTTTGCCGCGCGAGGTCTTTTTGAAAAACTTGCGCTGCGTTACGACTGCCTCTTCGCGCGGTCGCTTGAGAATCGTTATTTGAGGCATTTCGAAGGTATGGCAAGGAACGCACTCGTCCATTGCGATACTCTCACGTGACTTGCTCGACTCAGGGGCTATGGTGACTAGATAGGAGAGGATGACAAGGTACCTCTGTCACTCCCACTAACAAACATGTGGTTCAACCAAGATTCTGAAGAAGCCATCGCACACGCCCAGGTACGTAGCCTATTCAATGGCGACACATACACTGACTCGCGCCTAGGTCACTGGTGCCCCGCACACTGCCAAACTCTCTCATGAGCTCATCGCCGCCGCTGCCTCGTATGAAGTATGTGGCCGAGTTTCAACCTTGGATTTACACTCACCTCACGCATCGCCAGGCGGCCAAGGGGTACGAAAATCACCTCAAAACACAGGGTAAACCTGCCAACCATGCAAAGGCTGTCGAAGTGCTGTAGGGTATTCGCAGTGTACGAGGCGACGCGGTCTCACCCTCGTTATAGGGCCGGATTTACAGGTGGCTTTGTTGACCGGTTCGCAGAGACCAAGGGCTTAGACGCATTGGACAGAGAACGTGCCAAACATTCCGGCAAGTCGCGTTGGTTGACACAAGACTGTCGCTGATTTTGTTGTAGCCAAGGAGCGCGCAAAGAGCGCTTTGGCTCAGTCTGGTCAGTATTGAAGTGATGGCAAT
This sequence comes from Boletus rubescentipes, assembly GCA_038092775.1. NCBI lineage: Eukaryota > Fungi > Basidiomycota > Agaricomycetes > Boletales > Boletaceae > Boletus > Boletus rubescentipes. The sequence continues at coordinate 2,521 of JBBPRA010000443.1, forward strand.
GATCTTGAGCGCGATTGTATTGTATTAGTATCCGTGTAAGTTTACAGCGTGCCCACGCTTCGAAGGCATAAATCTCGTGCGACAAGGCTCCTGTCCTTGTCTCTTCCTTGGCCACTGGTGAATGCCATGACAAGGGAATCTTGTCCTTCATCGTTCCTACTGCTACTCAGCATCCAGAGCAAGAAGAATGTGGAAGAGAAACGGACCACTTGATTGCATGCGCCGACTTTTCAAGGGCAACTTTGACAGTAGTCCACGAAAACCGGGCGACAGACGGGTATCCAAACGTTTTTTCGAGCGACTTTTCAATCCACTCTTTTGTCTTGGGGTCTAGATGGGGAGCCAGGTCACTCGAGAGTAGCTTGGTAGCGACTGTGCCAACCTGAAGGATACCCGCTCCCAAAGTCCCTTGCAAAGCCTTTCTCGTCTTGATCCACACCGTCGAGTTCTTCGAAACACCACTCTTCGATGCAGGTATCACGGGTGACTTTGGCAGCCACGCTGGCTGCGCCGACGATCTTGAATTTCGAATCTGCTTTGGTGGTCACTGTAAAATTGATGCCTGGGAAGAGGGAGGAAAGGTATGCCTCATAAGACGAGGTGTTTCCAAGCGCATCGACGTACACCTACGTACATATTTAGTCGGTGTTATGACAGAGAGGAGAGACTCACGTCGGATAGCTGTATTCCGCGTTGAAGTACGTCGCGAATGAGCTGTATGGTCGCGTCTTGTGACTGCTTGTTCAGATTGATCGGTGGCACTCTGAGCATGCCCTTCGATATCGCCTGTGGGCTGGACGGGGGGTTGAGTAAGAGACGTCGCGACGCGTCTGTGGCGCACCTGATGACGCGTACAGACCAGCCCAGGTTGACGGGGTCTGCATTGAGCACGTCCAGCAACTCTGTCCGCTTTTCCGGTGTCAGTGTCTTAGAGTCTGGGTGGTGTCAGGGTGTGCTGGGCGAGCGAACGAGGCGCTCACCTGCAAAACCGAGCTGGTCGAGGTCGTCCTTCCATGCGACGGGGCAGTACGCGACGCCATATACAAGCGGGCCGAGGACGGGGCCACGACCGGCTTCGTCGACGCCGAGAATGTATGGACCAGGTGCGGTTGGCGTTGGGGAGTGGTGCGAGTACGACTCTGTGATGGGTTGCATGTCAGCCGCGAGTGTCAGCCGCAAAGGGTTGAAATAACGCAGCGCCGACTCTTTGTTGGGTTCATTTCTTGAGTAAGATGCCTCGCCTCGTCGACACCGTCTGGTCGTTCATCTTGACACTCGTCCGCTCGCTACTCGCTCTCTTTTCTTTCCGTCGTCGTGCTTCCGACCTTCCGACCGTCAACCGGCGCGCGACGGCAGACGCACTTGCCCGTCTCCGCCCCATCCGTCTCACGCCGCGCTCACTCGCCGCCCCCACCCGCGCGCAGAGCACCCGCACGAGTTCGGCCACCTCCACCCTCCTCCCCGGACCCTCCGTCCCGACCGGTGGCCCACAGAGGACCTCTCCAAAGCTCGACCCGCTCGACCCCGAACTCGGCTTGCCCCTCACCCCTTGCGACCTCCCTGCCGCGGGCGGGACGCCCGACACGTCCCACACTGGGTCCTGTGTGCCGCTCCTTACCCCACCCGACAGATGTTACCTCGCACCCCTGCCGTCCGCCACCGACTGTCCTTACTCTGAACCCTGGCCGACCAACGTTCCCGTCGACCGCGGCAAACCCAGGCTCCCAGCAAGCCCCCTCACGCTCTCGATCAACAACGACCTCGCGTTCCCTGAGCCCATGGTCGGTCCGATTGGTTCCCCGCCCCCTGGACGCTGGAACCCCGTGCAAATCTGGACGAGCACACCCTTCAAGAACGACAGCCCCATGTCCGATCTGGCCTCGTTCGATCATCCAAAGGACCCTGCCGCGGCAGCCGCGCTCGCCCACATCTCACACGCACTCATAACCCGGTCCCAGAGCTCCGTCCAACCCTACGACGACGCGTACAACTCGAGTCTGTCCTTTGACACAAGCCCCTTTGCCGACTACGCCAACGGAGGAACACGCCATCGCACCCACGCACACGTCCCGCGATCCAAGCTCCAGCCTTACCCGCGATTCCATCACCCCGACGCATACACTTACACCTGGCGTCGTCGTAGCCCGCGTCTCCCCGGCAAACACAAGCGCACGCACGCCTACAACCGCTCTCAGTCGTTCATGGACCTCCCCACGTGCGAGTGGTACGGCCCCGATGCATACGCCCCATCGCCTATCCCAGTGCTCAGTCCACCCCTAGGCGAATCCGCGACCGAGGACGAAGACGAGGACGAAATGCCACTAGGCCACCTCAGAGAACGCTTGGCGCGTCGCACCAATGCCGCAAGCCCGAACATTAGCCTCGGTCTGCCGGGTACTGGCACCGACACCCGCAAAGCCGCCATCTTGTCCCCTCGAACACGACGACGTATGAGCGAAGGGTGTTTGTTGGCGATGTCCGAGTCGACCCCGACGCGCGTGGGTGTCAGTGCGCGCTCGAGTCGGCACGTGCGTTCCATGGCGTACGATGGCGATGGCTACAGCCCCAATGATTGGCTCGAAGCGCTCTCGTTGCGATTCTCTCCCGAGAAAGACGATACGCTCGAACCAGAGATGGAGCCTATGGCTGTACCAGCTGTCGACGTGGCGGTTGGCTGAGATCATGCAACAGTCGTGGGGTGGTTCTTCTTTTTCTCTTGGCGAGCGGTTTAGGTTATCCACTTGCGCTTGTATTCTGCCAACATTGTACCGTAGTCGTTTCGGAAGTAGCGGAATGGGAATGTGTGTGTCTTTTATGCGTGTTGCGGCGTTCTCGGAGACTAGCACGTACATGAGAGGACACAAACGGCAAGTACAGCGGCACAAGAGCGGGAGATCTAATGAAAACAACACAGCATTACGAACGAGAAGCAAATCAAGATCACATCGCTCAGAACATCTGAGACAACTTCTCCGCCGTGATACCCGAGGCGCGCGGTACAAACTGGCACGGAAAATGAAGCGGGTGCCTAGCCAAGCAATGACACGTGAGCATGGGGCCAACAACCCCTTTTCAGAGACATGGCATAACGTACGAGGTGATGCCCGCCGTCCACCGTGGTTCTGCGAGCACGTCATGTCCTCGTGCGTCTTTACATGGCATGATTCGGAACACCGCCAATATGGTCACAATCGCTGACCAGAGGGACGCGTCTGCAACGTGTCGCCCGACGCAGATACGTCGGCCGGCACCAAACGTATACCCCACGGTGTCGTCATTGAGGTCCCCAGTTTCAAGGAGGAACCGCTCAGGTAGGAATTGTTCTGGGTCGGGGTATTTGATTTCGTTGCGGGTCATGGCCCTAGCGACCGAGATCAGATACTGTGCAGCAAAGAGACACAAGGAGCGTACCAGGCGTTCATGATGATCGTAGCGCCTACCTCGGAAATGGAATCCATCAAGGTCACACCGCCGTGGCGTCACACTGACTCACATACCTTGTGGAATGAAATAACCGTTATAGACGTCCGCACTTGTCGTAGCGTGTGGGATACCTAATGGGTTGAGTGATGAGACCACGTTGTCACGCAATGCACAGTTGGGATACCTAGCGGGACCGCAGGACGCCAGCGCAGCGTCTCGCGCAGAACAGCGTCGATATAAGGCAGCGAGGGACGGTCGTCAAAGACTGGGAGTCGCGCCGTGCCAACAACCGAATCAATCTCTGCCTGCGCACGCGTCTGGACATCGGGGTTGAATAACATCGCCAAGACGAAGATCAATAGGGTCGATGAGGTCTGAAACGCGTCCATCAGAAACAAGCAGTACGTTGGATCAGTGGAACAGCCCTCACCGTCTCCGACGCCGCTCAGGATCGAACACGACCTGTCAGTTTGGGGAAAAAACATGTCTCGAGATGACCAACCAGCGAATGCTGTCACCGAGGACTCCTTGATGGCACGTACGTATTCTTCGGTGGCAGGCTGTCCTTTGATGCGATTGAGTGAATCGGACACCATAGACGAAACCGCAGTGCCTGCTGCCTGATCATGCCGTCAGTCGTCATATGTAAACTCGGAGGAGTGTTTCATCTCACCAGACTTTCTCGCACAAAGCGGAAAGGCGTCTCGACCATATCGACGGTGTATTTTTGACATAAAAGCGCGGATCGTTTGAACGATGCACCTGGGAACCAAGTTGGAATGTATCGCACTGTGATGGTCACTAAGACCAGTGCAAAGCATCAATGATGGAAGGCGACTTACGGAATGGAAAGAAACCAAGAAATGCAGCCACCTCTGGGCGTATGGATTCTACTGCGAGGCTGACGGCCCTATCCACCACGGTGACGATCGGATCGTCCCGACGTGCAATGTCGTAACCGTACACGACTGCCATGATGACCGAGGTCGAGTGTCTAGAGAAAATAAAATCAGAAATAGGAGAGCACCAACGGGGATAAACACACGTCTGGACATGCGCAACGTAGCTGTCTGGGGTCTCGAGCAAGTTGAGCACGAGGTCGCGTGCTTTGTGCAGCTGGACGGGGCGATAATTGAGGGCGGCTTCAGGTCGAAAGGACTGATGAAAGAGTCTCCGGTGCAGACGCCACCGGTCGTTGTAGGGTATCATGACCGAGTTGAATGCCCATCCGAAACTGGCGTCGAGTGAGGTGTCAGGGGACAAGGCGGTGTGGCAGGGAGAAGCTCACAAGTCATTGGTCATGCGAATGATGGCGGGTCGATCGGAATAGTTGTAGGAACGCCGCTCGAGGAGGTCCTTGGTGACCTCTTCCGAGTTGAGGACGATGACCTCTTGGTTCAACAGTCTGGTGTAGACGAGGTCACCTGGAGAAGATATTAGAAGAATGGACGAGAACGCGAAGAGGGACCAACCGTATAGTGTCCCCAATCGTGTGTAGGATGTCCATGGCTCTGTAGGGTTGATCCCCAGGACGTTCCCGACGATGGGGACGGGGGATGGACCCGGAGGTAGCGGATAGCCGGCAGGGACTCTGCGCCAGAGGGAGATGAGCACATAGGCTACAAGAACTACAAGAAACAATTTGAGCAAGGACTCCATTGCAAAGGGAATCACTCACGAGGCAGGCAGAGCTGGTTTAAATACTGGCCTGATGGTACATATGAGTCTGTCGGATATCGGAGGGAAGTGTAAGAAGGATCAAGGTAGCTGACTAAGCTGATCCCCTCCTTGACCACGCCATGTCCATGGAAGAAAGCATCTCCCTCGAAGAAACCAACAAAATCCGCATTTCGCTCGGTCTAAAGCCACTCACAGAGGATGCAGCACCCGCAGACGACGCAGACAAACAGGCAGAGGACAATTATGCCCGCCAGCGCGAACGTGAGGCAAAGGAGCGCGAGTCAAAGTAATTTCCATGGTTCGTTTCATGCGCCAGAACGTTCTTTCTGATTTTACGTCTTTTCTACCAGGAAAATATATGACAAAATTGCCAAGTGAGTAGTTCTCAACGATTATATTAATGTCTTGCTCAAGTGCGCAGGGTGAGGAATCGACGAGAGCTCAACGCCTCCCTGACCGGTGCAACTCTCGGTGATCCCGACGGCGATTCAGAGGATGCCCTCAAATGGATTAAGAGAGCAAAGAAGCGCGAGAGGGAGCTCGCACGTAAGCGGCAGTTGGAGCTCGAGAATATGGACAAGGTCTTTCAAGGAGATGAATATACCGAGAGTACGTATCCCCGTTCATTTCCTCCCGCCCCCTTCCTCAAACTCCATTTCAGAGGATCTGGAAGGTTTGAAGGTCAGCCACGACTTCGATGAGCTCGCAGAAGGCGATGCCCGCATACTTACGTTGAAAGACAGTCGCATCCTCGACAATGAAGGTAATATCCCCACCCACTCTTATTTCGTTTTCTCACGTAGACGTTCAGAGGATGAGTTACAAAACGTGGAAATGGCCGAAGCGGAGCGCACCAAGAAGAATCAGGAGCTCAAGATTAAACGCCGTGACTATACCGGTTATGACGATGAAGAGTTCGTAGAAGGGAAGCATGGCATGAAACGATCCGTCTTGGCCAAGTATGACGAGCTCTTGGAAGGTCCGCGCGAAACCGTACGTCCACTCTTTCGTCCGATGTGGGTACTTTGTTTACCTGAATTTCACAGGGTTTCCGATTGGGCAACTCGATCCAGTCCGCCGCGGTCAAACAATCCGACATAGAGGAAAGTACTGTGACCGTAAATCGTGCCTTGTTGTCCATCGATTATGCCAGTGAGTTGTGCCCCCGTTACTACGTATACCCCTCCTTCTGATACAAATGTTGCAGAAAACTTGGAGACACATGATTACCTTCGTGAAGGGGACGTCGGGTTCAAGAAGCCAAAGGCAAGCTTTATATCACCGCGGTGTGTGTGATTATTAAACTATCATACAGACCAAAAAGAAGCGCTCATCCCGACGGGCTCCAGTCGACGATGAGATTCGCGATGACGATGACATGGATCAGATGGAGGTGGATGAGAAACCTGTTGTTCCTAGGATACGTGAGTTAGATGCCAATTTTGTGGATGACGATGAGCTACAAGCTGCTCTCGCTCGTCAAAGAAGAGCCAAAATTCACAAGGCAAAAAAGTTGTCCCCGGAAGAAATCGCTCGTAAAAGTGGGTGCACACCCATCTTTGTACATGACTCGTTCTTATCTAGCTGCCTTTCTAGTCGCTGCAGATCGGGCTCGGGAAAAATCCCCCACCGCTGATGATGTCATCAAGGTCGAAGAAGTGCAAGAAGAGACCGGCGATGCTGGCCTAACGTTCGACGATACATCTGAATTCGTTCGCGCCATCTCCTTTAACCCCGCCCCACTTAAAGTGGAGCAAGTCGAACCCTCTGCACCACCGCCTCCACCCCAAAGATCACCATCCCAGGATGTGTCGATGCCAGTGGATGAGGCCGTGGACGAAATTGAAGCTGGAGAGGTGGTGGTGAAAGAGGAAGACGACGAAGAGATGCTCGAGGCGATTGAACAGGTTATCAAGGACACCGAAGCAGAGGAACGCGCTGCTGCAGAGAACGGTCAAGGCGAAGCAGCAGTCGGATCCTCCAGTGAGCCCACTTTTGGCTCAGGGATGGCCAACACAATAGCCCTGCTTCGTCAGCAAGGACTGCTGGCGCAACCGAACGCGGACCAGGATGAGCGCGAGAAAGTCCAACGGCAACGTGATTTCTGGCTCGCAGATTACCGACGAATGCTGGCTCAGCGAGAACTCGACCGGTTGCAGGCTCGCGGCGGCAACAAGGACCAGGCAACACGCGAATACGAGAATCGTACCCGAGAGCAGCAGGAGGCTCGTTCCAGTCTCGACCTGTTCAAAAACTACAAGCCCGACATCAATATCGTTTACTATGACGAATTCGGTCGCAGCCTCACGCCCAAGGAGGCTTGGAAAGCGTTGTCTCACAAGTTCCACGGCAAGGGTTCTGGAAAGATGAAAACAGAGAAGCGTTTAAAGAAGATTGCAGAAGAGAAGAAGAAGGAAGCCATGGCCAGTGGTGATACTCCTCTGAGCATGAACAAGGCGTTCCAGATCCGACAGGAAAAGACTGGGCAAGCCCACTTTGTATTGTCCGTTGGTAACCGAGGGTACGTGTTTCTCTTTCCTGTAGTGGTATCGTCAGACTAAACATCTCGTCTAGCGCTGTACCTCAAGCATCGGAGTTCCTGGATCCCCAACCATTGTCAAAGGGCAAGACGGAGAAAACGAAGAGCAAGAAGAAGGAAGCCGCCAAAGCCGCCGCCCCTCAAGCACTCGACTCTGCAGGGTTTATTACCCTGCCTGCGCCCCAAGCAAACGGCTCGGTCAACGCGAGTCCCGTGCCTTCCGGCTTCTCATCCGTTGTACAGACGAACGGTTCCGGGTCACCTTTGCCCATGAAGCCTGGTTTCTCACGTATATCGTCGGCCGTGGACACGCCCTCTCAGAGCAGTACGCCTGTAGCGGGAGAGAGGACAAAGGTTGCCTTTGGGTTTGGGGCGAAGAGGAAGGTGGCGGAGGATTTCCTGGACGAGCCTGCGGCCAAGCGACGATGATCGGATGGTTTTGTTTCCTGTTTCTTCACTGTGCCAGTATGCGTTCGGACCTCGAGTATTTTCTTTCGTCTGAAACCTTGAACATGGATGAACCGTAATTATGTAACCATGTTCATTCCTCATGATCAGGCTGTTGGATCTGAGACCTTTGCGCCGCTCGCTTCCCTGGATGGCGTACATTCAAGTTCCCAAGTTGACCCCTCAGGGACCTGCACTTTTGGACCTCTTCCTCCCTTGGGCTCAGCAGCCTTGCATGCAAACGAGCGATGCTTCTCATGACTTCGTATTTCCTCTGACTTCAAGCTCGTAGGGTGAGACCGAGTTGCCGAAATACCGCATGGCAACGGTCTCTATGCACGCGAGCGGCTCGGTGGGCACGCGGCCCAAGCATGCCATGTTTGAGGATGTCTCACTTTCATCTGTGTCGTTCACCTCATCTTGCTCATACTGGCACGTACTAATCTCACAGATAACGGGGCCGTCAGCAATCGCAACAGGCCAGACGAAGACAGACGTTTAGACCATCTGTCATCATCTGGCCTATGCAACTGCCAATCTAACATTCTGTGCTTTAAATTGTTCGTCAAGCCAAGTTCATCAACAGCAGGCGTCAAGTTGACCGTACCCTTCCAAGCCCGTACGTACATCACAGCAAATGTTTCACTTTCAGTGTCGTGTTGTCTGAGACCGTTTACCAGAGCGAGGGCATGACTAGACATATGGGGCTGCTGGATGTTCCTTCAGCCGCTATGAGCTCGACATCTACCCCAAAAAGTCGCATACCATGCCACTATTCATTACAACTTTATTTGGTGGCTTAGACGCGGGAGTCTATAAAATCTCGTGGATTGCGCGGACTGGTTCAACATACTCTCTCCCAGGATGAATCACCTGAACCCTACCCCGTATGCCCTCGCTATTGTCGTCCTCTTTCCAGTGTTCTGCGTCGTTGGACTCGTCGTTCGGAAAAAGTTGACCCCTCATCAACTTCCTCTCCCACCAGGTCCCAAAGGACTCCCCTTTCTCGGGAGCGCACTCGAGATCAACAAGAGTGAGCCATGGTTGACCTATAAAGAATGGAATAAATCGTATGGTACGTGACTTTGCGAGCAAGGTGTACTGCATCGTCCTTGACTCGGGGGTTGTAGGTGAAATTGTCTCATGCCAGCTATTGGGTCAAACGTATATCATCATCAATTCGGAGAGGGTTGCGAAAGTGCTGCTCGAACAACGTTCAAACATTTATTCCGACCGGCCAGTGATCCGGACCTCTTCTCTGTAAGAAACCTCATCTTATCTATATACCAAGTGAGTCTGACAGACGTCATCTCCATAGCTTTGGCATGGACTTTAACACGGGACACTTGTCCTACGGCGATCTTTGGAGGTCTCACAGGAAGATCTTCCACCAGAGTCTTAATAATTCGATCATTCATAACTACCACGAGTCGGTGGCGCAGAAAGCGCGCACTTTGCTGACAAACTTACTGGACGCTCCAGAAAACTTTGAGAATCATATGAGGACGTAAGTATGTATTTCATTAGCACGGTCCAATGTTAATTGTTTTTGGCTAGGTATGCGGCATCCATCATCATGTCCATCACATATGGCTATGATGTCATTCCAAAGGACGATCCTTTGGTCGCACCAATCGAAGAGATGATAAAGATTGTCATCCTTATGACGCCTGAGAGAGCGGTCTTGCTCAACCTTTTCCCTTGGCGTAGGTCATAGCTCAAAGAGCAACTCAGCCTTCTGTCTAACTCTCATCTAGTTCTCAAGCTCCCATCGTGGTTTCCTGGTGCTGAGCTCAAGCGATCAGCAGAACGATGCAAGGAATTGTCTCCAAAGATACGAAACGACCCTTTTCAATTCGTCAAGGAATGTTTGGTATGTGGTGTGACTATTGGCTTCCATTCTCGCATGTTGACCCCGTACGACAGGCAAAAGGTATTGAAAACGATTCCATGGTTGCACAGCTTTTAAAGGACGACACTGTGAAGACTCAGGATCGTGAGTCGTATGAGCAGAACATAAAGGATTGCGCGACATCGAGTTTCATAGGTGAGAAGTTGAATGGTACGCCAGCCGTTCGTCCATTGACTTTGCTTCGATCTGCGAAGCTGGCACGGATACAGTAAGTTCGAGTGCTTGCATGTTCAGGCCGTGTCATTTGTAACGTCATTTCAGACACAATCGACGCTGACGACGCTCGTAATGGCGTTGATTCTCTTCCCAGAGGTCCAGGACCGTGCCCAAGCTCTGATAGACAAGGTAGTGGGGAGAGACAGACTCCCGACCTTCAACGACAGAGAATCCTTGCAATATATCGACGCTCTCCTTCGAGAAACTTTGAGATGGGGTTCACTTGTTCCAATGGGTATGTTGTACAAACGAGATTATCGGTCTCCCTGGGTGTTGACCGCCGACAAGCTATCCCACACATGGTTACAAAGGATGACGTTTTCGAACGGTGCCTGATACCCAAAGGTGAGTATCGGTGACATCGGTTAATGGGGTTTCGTAATGCATAATTCCACTGGCAGGTTCTGTCATCATTCCAAACTTGTGGTGTGTCGTTTTTCATATCTCAGCATTGGACAGTCTTCACCCGTCTCTTTCTAGGGGTATGTCGCGGGACGAAGAAAAATTCCCGGATCCGACCGCATTTAAACCAGAAAGACACCTCGACGCAGACGGTAACCTCCTTTCGGACGACATATCTGGTCTCTACTTTGGTTACGGACGCAGGATTTGTCCTGGGCGGTACCTCGCCAATGCCTCCACCTGGCTCGCAGCCGCGAACATGCTCTCTATGTTTAGGTTTAGCAAAGCGATCGGTCCTGCTGGATATGAAATTGATATATTCCCCAAGTTTACGGGTGGAGTTGCACTGTGAGTCGTCCACGCTTTTCCGTTTTTCGCTTCGCCTCTTGACGTGGTGATATCGTGATGCTATTGATCACTGACCGTCTGAGATAGTCGACCTGTCCCGTTCTCCTGCCGTATCGCGCCTCGTTTCGAGGGAGGCAAGGAACTACTCGGATAACGTGTAGCACATGTAAGACGAGAGACTGAGGACATGTTGTAATTATTTTATTGTACTCCGAGGTAGATCATTAACCTGGGGCCCATGTTGTCATTTATCGGAGTAGATGCCTCGCTGCAGATGGCCAGGCAGACTCGGACTGTTGAATTCGTTGTATGTACTGTGTCTGTTGTCGTGAGCGCTATTGTGACTCTAATGCTTGAAACTCGCGGTCGGATGACAAGAGCGCAGCCAAGCCATGCCCAAGTCTCGCCTCGAAAAGTACGGTCAATTTTCATAGCCATCATCTTTTCCGTTCCTGTCCAGAGTTTTCGGGAACTTTTTTGATCTCGGCCTGACAAGGACGACAGGTCCTAAGGACGCTCATTATACTTGCAGGATTGATTTTGATCGACTGCGGGAATTCGATAACTGACGCTTGGACTGCCTATTGTTGAGGCGCCGTTGGAAACGGGAGGCATACTTATAATTCTGCGTATCAAGCCCGGGGTTATAGGAAAACGTTCACGTAGCGTAGCCGACCATTCCATTTCCTGCAAAATGGCACTAGATCTACTCTTACTCTATAGAAGTGTTCAATGGTGAGCAGATGGTAAGCTGTCAGGATACTTACTTACTATGACTAAGAACGACAATGATGAGTGTCGCACCGTGTATAAGCAAGGGAAGATGGTGACACCGTTGTGGCGTTCTCAGCTACATGGTTCGTGCCTGTGTATGTACGTGGCTTGAATCTTTGAAGAGGTTATTGAGCAAGCAAGGATAAATTGCATCATGTGGGTATCACCATGACTTGCGTGTGTCCAATACAACCACGCGTCTGTCATCAATGTGAACCACTTGGGGTAGGCAGGACGATCTTTGAGGCACAGTACTTACCAGTACATCACACCTTACGGGTATACCGTTCCCTGGAGGTTGGCGGACCCGAACTTCGGCACCGATCGTGCGCTTCCGAACCTCTTTTTTCTCGCGATACTGTCAAGTAGCCATTAAAAAGATCATTTTAGGCATACCTCCATGGAGAAAACGGTCACGGTGCTGGCCCCACACTAGTATCTTCAAGTTGGAGTCATCATTCGAGGACCGCAGAACTTGTGAGTTGGGTACGTACGTACTTTCTGTCAGCGGTCACCTGGACGATACTCACAACAACCCTACCAGGTTACCCCACGGGACTCGGAATTCCATTCAGTGTAACATGCCACGCTACAGCAAAGCCCTGAGTGGCTGTCATTTGTAACCGCGGAACGCAACGGGTGGCGTCCAATGTGACGACAGCATTCATCTCCGAATCGGACAAACTTCAACTTGAAAACCTTCGTGGTGCAGGGCAATTGCAGTGCTAGTGGCAGCGCTGAGAGAGTTTCTCGAGTCTCACTCTAAGTAAGTCAGTCACGAAACTAGTAGGAGGTGTTCGTAAATCCGCGTGAGGCACGTGGCAGACACCAATACGATCAGTTCGATGCGGCGATCAGAATGGTTGTCAACTACCAGTGATCCAGCGTTCAATGATCACGTACATGACGCGGTTGGTCGAGTGTGTTGAGTCTGAAGTTGAACGGTACGTTGCCTGCTTGCTATTCAACTTGTATCAAGCTTGAAAAGCTGGATGTTACAGTGGCGTGGGCTCAATGACAAATTGAGTGTCACGTTCTGTCAGATGGTAAGACAAAATATTCATTGTCTGTCTGTTTTTTGCGCAAACCACCTCAGGCGCCGGGAGTTGCTCAGGGAAGGTTCCAGTGAGATGACCGCATGCCGTAATCGGTGCGTTAATTTTCCTCTCCACACTGGTTCCGACCCTGGGGGGCGGCTGTCGAAAAACCAGAAGCGTGAAGTTGGAAGAAAAGTTTTTCTCTCTTACAATTCAAACTGCCGAGGATCGTTTGAGCTTGTGGACGCCAGAGTGTCCACGATTGTAATTTGTGCATTCCCCGCTTTTGCCGAGAACGAAAAACTCCTTTTGTCTTGGGGGCCTTCGGCTTGCGCCATGAGGCAGGGACGATACTAGTAGCGCCGTGCCGATCCAAAGTGCCACACAGGAGCGACAATTTAAAAAGCGGGTACGAGCGCGTTCCAGCTTAGACTCCCTACCCAGAATTTGCTAGTAACCATAACCCCGCTTCCTTAGGGGTGAAGGTTTGGTGTTGTCGTGCTAGAGTCGTGGCCTCGTAACCATGACAGGATCTACGTCTGTATATTCTGTCGGTTTCGTGTTCTGCGTAGCAGTCGCGCTCAACGCGTGGCGGCAACACCGAGTCAGAGATGGACTCCCATTACCTCCTGGACCCACCGGCCTTCCTTGGTTCGGTAACGTTTTCGCCATCGACGCTGCCCACCCGTGGTTATCGTATGAGCAATGGGGAAAGCAATATGGTGCGCTCGAGTCCTGCCTTTCGATGAATGCTGCCTCCTAAGGGTTGCTTTGTTTCCAGGTGGCTTAGTATATACCAAGTTGCTCGGCAAGGATTTCATCATCATCAATAGCGTCAAAGTTGCGCACGACCTGTTGGAAAAACGGTCCGCCATCTATTCCGAGAGACCGTACCTACCGGCTAACGAATTGTGCGTCACTCGATTGGATGCAAGCCGAGGATAAGACTGATTGACATGCGCATGTAGGTTTGGTATGGATTTCAACTCGGGCCTTCTTCCGTACGGCACTACGTGGCGACTCCATCGAAAGATGTACAATGCCTCACTCAACAAGGAAACGGCGTGCCAATGGAAACCATTAGCGATCAGTAAAGCCCGCCAGCTCGTCGGGAACTTCTTCGACATGCCAGAGGACTTCGCCAAACATTGTAAAACGTATGTCCTCTACCGTTTTGTACGATGATATCGCTTAACGATGTGTAGCTTTGCGGCAGCGACTATCATGGCTGCGACATACGGATACAACGTTGCACCCAAGGACGATCCGTTTGTGGCAAAAGTGGAATATTTTATCAGTTTGTTCTCGAATGCGCTGACCCCCGAACGGTCCGCGCTATTACTTGCCTTTCCATTTTGTATGTTCCGTCGATCGCTTTGTTGTTTTGTTGCATTAATTATGGACGTGATTAGTGTCCCACATTCCATCTTGGATGCCAGGAGGATTATACAAGCAACACGCTGCGGAATGCCGTGCGCTTGCAGAGGAAATGTTAACCAGCCCAGTCGAATTCGTCATGGAGAACATGGTAGTTATCCCTGTCATCCTCCAGTTTGGCATTGAATACAGGTTTCCTTTACTAGGCTGCTGGAACAGCGGGAGATTCACTCGTCCATAACTTGCTTGAAAAACGAAATGGCGAAGCGCATGAAGATGCGATCAGAGCTGTGGCAGCGTCGGCTTTCCTTGGTATGTGAACGCACACTCCCGCTGGTCTAACCAGGATTCATGACAATTCATTAGGTGGCGCTGACACCGTGGGTTGACCAGACTGTTTACGATTGGATTGACTTGACAAGGTTTTAGAGCGACTCAACTCTGCGAGTATTCATCCTCGCCATGGTACTCCATCCTGAGATTCAGGCCAAAGCTCAAGACGAGATCGACCGGGTCCTAGGTGGTCATCGCCTCCCAGATTTTGATGACAGGCCCAATCTGCCATATATAGAGGCAGTATTCCTCGAGACGCTCCGTTGGCGACCCGTGGTACCCAGTGGTGAGTGGGTTGGTCCATGGACATCAGTTAGACTCTAACCAGCTTTGCAGCACTTCCACATATGACCGCGACTAGTGACATATATGAAGGCATGTATATCCCCAAAGGTAAGTCAAATGATGTTATCAATGGGACGGCATGTCTCAACTGCATCACAGGTGCCATCGTGCTCACCAACATTTGGTATGTATCTGGTCTCTTTGCCGACGTATTCAAACTAAGCTAGCTCAGGGCGATGGTGCATGACGAGACGCGGTTTGACGATCCGATGGCCTTCATCCCCGAACGACATCTCACTTCGGGAGGAACGATTGCGGAGGGGACAGCGTTGCCCTCGTTCGGTTTTGGACGGTGAGAGTATGCTCACTTTGCTCAAGGAGTGAATACTCAAGGGCTCCACATAGTCGCGTCTGTCCTGGAAGGCATTTCGCAGACCAGAACGTCTGGGCCGCCATTGCGACCATACTGGCAACCGTACACGTTGCCAAGGCCCGTGATGAATTCGGAAATGAAATTGATGTCAAGATCGAATTCACGGGCGGACTCTCATCGTAAGTTGGTATCGAACCCATGTCTGGTCGTTGCCTAACTGCTGGGTATGACGATAGTGCTCCGAAGCCGTTCATGTGTTCCATTACCCCGCGTTCTTCGTGTGCCGAGAATCTTGTTCGATCGAGAAATGCCAGTGATGTACATTACTAAGCCGGTTTCTGCTTGAATGGGGATTACAGTCTATGCAGGAAGGGGATTTTTACATCGTACATAGCAATCTGTGGTATTGGGTTAAATTACAGCTATCTAATGAAATGTCTGGCAGTGGAAATCGATACATTGGTATGATGGTCCTCGTATGCGAATGGGGAATGATTAATGAGATTTGATGGCATCGAGATCTTTCTCTTTCGGCGAACCAAAAATCATTCGGTAAAGCTCAGGTCCTTCTCGTATCAGGGCCTAAATCCGATTACATTTCAAGTTGTAAACCAAGGTGGCAAGACTCACGATAATAACCTCAACGGCAATGAGCGCAATGATTACTAGCTCCATGCGGTGCGCGGAAGACTGGGACACGTTGAGCACTCTCTACACATGGCAGAATGATACTGATGGGCATACCTCTGTAAGCAGCTGTCTAAGGGTCGATTGAACCTGAGTTCGGACTGAGACGAATGATAAATGCACCAATGGTAAAATAAAATTTACCTCGGTTGCATAAGTAATCTTCTCGTTGACGGCATGCGTCCGTGCCTTGACCTCTAGTGCAGCCGTCATGGATTTGAAAAAACTCTCAAGCTCCGGCTCGGTCCAGTACAGATCAGGGGTATCAGAGAAGTTCTCGCGGTTGAGATTGAGGCCTTGGCGAAACTTCATCAAGACGCCGAGCTTTTTGATAAGTTCCTGGCGACCGAGTCCGGGTTTTCCGGTCTTCTCGAGGGAATGGGGTAGTTGAGCGACGGAAAGGAGGTATGCCTCGAGGGATTCTTCGAGCACGGAAAGCGCGGTAGACCGAGAGAGTGCTTGAGAGTAAGCATACCGAGCGAGGAGCGTAGTCATATCGAGCGATGGATTCGAGGGAGGAAAGGAAGCGGCATTGGAAGGATCTTGGAGTTGAGCGACGCGTCCGAGGATGATCAAGTCACCTTGTATTCGAGTTTTCCTAAGAGGGGAGGGAAGTATCAGCCCATTTTGTAAGTACCGCGAATGCGGACGCAAAAGTGATCTCACTCGTTTGGATCTGTCACGAACTCGAGTTCCTCAGTCTCGGGATCTTGGAGCGAGCCAACCTCGCAAGGAGCCAAGATGTCTTTTGCAAACTGGCGAGCTTCGTCTTCGCTCAAGCCCCAGCATACAAAACTCCCGTTTCCGAAAACGAAAATTTCACCATCCTGGCCCCAACGCGGGATCCACCATGCGTCGTGGAGTTTCTGAGAGTCCGGTGTGAGACGAGGACGTAGGCGAGTAGGAAGGTAGCGCTCTGCAGTTGCGAACGTTAGCACGGGTTTGATCGGGCTGCGAGTTGGGGTTGGATTTGAACGGATAGGAAGAGAGTCGGAGGCAGTACGTCGGAGAGGTGTACTGGCTTTTGGTTTCTGCTTGAGTATGTCGGACTCGGTGGAGAAGGCGCGCGATGCGATGAAGGGCCGTCGTGACACAGATGAAGCCGTAGACCGACGCAAGATACGACTCAATGCATTCATCGTAACCGTCGGGTTGAATTCCTCGCAGCCGGAGAAGGCTAACTTAACGAAGACACGCTTTTTCGCGTTGCGTCACTTTTCGGTAGCGAGTCACATGCCATGTGTCGGACCGATATTCCGAGGCCTATGTGGCGGTAGTATGCGAGGTCAGCAGGCCAGGGAATGTGAGACATAGACCACCGGCACAAACAGAGTCGAAACATATTTAGCATTTTGAGACACACTATAGACAAGACATGATATCCAATCAATACGAGGGTCCAAGCTTGACATTGACAGAAGGGCAGGGTAGAACATACAGCAACACCCTATCGTAAAGACTGAGAACAACGAAGTCTGGGCGTATATGTACGCAACGCATGCACTGTATCAAATATCCAACAGGTTCATGTACCTACTACACAATCTCGATATCGGTAACCCAGCTCCCGCTAATCGTATTGCGAAATCTGATCAGGCGAAGCTGCATAAGCTGGACCCCCAATGTGTTTGATCTCCTATTTTGGCCTTGGTGAAGCGCAATGGAAACGCGAGGACTGTCAATTTCCTCTCGATCAGTCTAACTTTTCCCACTTCCTTGTCGGCATTGAAGGTGAACTGAATCTGGAGAGGAATTTATTCGTGCAAGAAGTCATTCTCTCGCTCGCCGGTCGCCGATCACATCACATTCGTCACTCCGTCACTATTCTGTTGACAGTAACGGGAACGATACCAACTTCCTCGACGTCCTCCGACCCCTCGTTCTGCTCTACATCCATGAACACCATCGCCGTCCGGCCAGCCTCGTGGCCGGATAACGACAAGCCGAATGCAGTGTCAATCCCGCCCCCACGTCTACCCTGCACATCACGCGCATACAACTCCCGAATATTCAAGATGAATCGAGGGGTTAGAGTGAAAATGGGGACAGTTTGCAGGATGGGCAGCAATATTAACTGCCATCCTCCTGTTGGAAAATACGCCGAGAAACTCAATACATCGATAAGAGCAAAGAGCAAGATACTGCGACGGAAGGTTACTATTAGCTCGGTTGGTGATTTTGCGAGCTCGGATGGCAGCGAAAAAGATAGAGGAGAGGATGAAATGAGGACGTACGCAAAGAAATAGAGAACGCCCTGCCTGACGAGCAAAGTCATGTACCGATTGAGTTGCCACTGCTTTGTCACCCGGTACGTCTCAAGCAATTGCCTCACGAATTGAGTGATTGCGAAGATGCACATCGCTCCACTATGCGTGATTTGTAAAATGAATGCGACTTTTGGCCAAGTGAATGAGACAGGTTGCACCGCGCAAAATGAAAGTATCTGGATGGTGACCACTGTGCGACGACCAATAAGCAAAAATCACAACACTATTCATCCAGCATCTACACACCCAACACAATGCTTGAATCACTGTAGAAGGCGACAGCGACGATGGTGGAAACAATCTCCAGCGAAAACAATACAAGAAGAGCGCCGAGGACCAGCCTTGATCGAGAATACATTACCCATATACGAAGGATCATCACAACTGCAGCCACCATCAATCTACTTTTTCTGAAAGTGAACTACATGACAACTCACCATCGGCTGCACCAAGAAAGAGAACGAATGCCCATTCAGCAATGATGTAGATTATTCCACCTTGAAATATCCACAATTGGGTTACAGGGAAAACCTTGGGGTGAGTATGCTTACAGCTGGTTAGTTGAATATCGGTTATATTAGCGAGGGTGGGGGGAATACATACGTCTATAGGTGCACACTTCAGTACGCTCGTTCGTCATCAGTGTAAGATGGAAAATACCTTTGCCGGGCCAGGTAGGAAGCTGCTTCCAACTTGGGACCAGGTCACAGTCCGACTAACCTCGAGTCATGAATAAAAAACATACAGAGGGACATAGTTCTGATCAACCACCAGGAGTTAGCGATCAACACTTATCTTACCGCAACTACCGACTTACACGAGGCCACCAAGACCAGCATAACGAACCTATAACAATTAGTTTGTTGCTGGTTGCCGCAATGCACTATGAAGCACGATACTCGCAAGAATAAACAGTGCAGACACCCAGGTCCAGGGTTTGCTCTGTGATGTCGTCAGGAACATGCCTGATATATGCCAGTTGCTTGCTGACCCAGATATATTCTATCTACATCGTTAATTAGATAGGAAAGCATGATCACAGAGAGTATGTGGCATTGTACCTCGTTCAAAATTGTAAGCACTGACAATGTAAAGGTTGGTGAATCGTATCGGGATAGAAACTATAGCTCACCATAATCATATCCGACGGCAGTAAGGATAGCAACTGTGATAATTTTGTGATATTGGGCTCCGATGGGTAAGAATGAGCATACGGGTAACGCAGTCATTCTGCTGACGGGTCAGCATGGACTGTAGCACAGCAGGCATGGACGTGTGGCAAGAGAAATTCCAGAGTAGGCGAACAGGAAAAAGAGACTCCTACTCCACTCAAATAGCGTCGTTACAAGGGAGCGGAACTTGACTTGCTGTGCTACCCCGCCCCCGACTCTATCACTAGCATAATCACTGCGGGCGTTGCACTGAGATACGATTAGATCAGCCTCAGAGCATCGCAATATGCACGTAAGTAGCAAGTTTACCTCAATTGATGCCGCGTTCAGCTCTACAGTACTTCCGCCAACCTTCAATCCCGAAAACTATCTCAGCAAGCCACTCTCGAAAATGAGGAGTCCAAGAACGCAGAGAGTGATGACTTGGACACTTGATACTTGAACGAGGGCAAACAACTCAGTGCCCAGGGTAATTAGCTTGCGCAGCGTCAGTGATCAAAGTATGAAAAATCACCGTGACGGGGATGGCACGCCGCCGTTTGATGATAGTCTCAATGTATCAAACACTCACTCTCCTTGTGGAAGATGCTTCGCATCCTCTTGCTCTTAGGTATGTCGGGCGGCTCTGTAGGCCCTGAACCGTCTGGATGACACTCGTCCTCACTGTCATATCCGCAGGATCCTCCAGTGGTCTTGTTGGGAGGCTTTGTCCGGAGTGGTGGTGCAACGCGCTCCGTGCGCTTGTGCCGTCCTCAGGCTTCGTAGGCTTGTCGTTCTTGTTCTTCACTCGGTCGACGATGGACGGCTAGGCCAGTGTTGTTAGTCATCGTGTGATTGTTTCTCCCCCTCGATTCGGAGCGACACGCCGGGTTGTTGCGGACGCGTGGAAAATATCGTTGTCTCCACAAGTCCTCTCGTAAGTTGTTCAAGTTCGTCGGGGTCGCGATGCTCACGTCCGGGCCAGTTCCCTCTTCTTCTCGGCCCGAGCCGACTTGCCACGCGACGTCATACCCCTCTCACCCACTCCTCTCCTCGCATTTGTTCTGTTGTAGGTGTGTGTATTGTTGTCGGCTGTGCCTTGCATCATGGTGATGTACCGTCGCGCCGTACGTCGTTTAGCACCTTTGCTCTCACTGTAGCAACTAGCAACCTTCCCAGGTACCAAAGTCTTGAGTACTTTGAAGCATCCTTGCACGGTTTAGGCACTCTGGTTCAGGATGACGCCATGAATAAAGAGCATTTCTCCGAGTCAGATTACTTGACAGAGCTGTCAACAGGCTACTTTGGAGCACGGTCTGGCCGAGCGATGGGAAGTCGCGCAGCGCCAACCCAGTTACTAGCACATGTCTGCAGTCTTTGTGCTCCAAGGCATTCCCTTTCACTACTTCAGCTATTTACTTATCTTGAAACTTATCTCCACTCAGAATATGTGTCATCAAACATGCCAGTAGTGACTC
>JBBPRA010000444.1:0-23226 GCA_038092775.1 Boletus rubescentipes
GGGTCAGACAAAAATTAATTAATTAATTAGTTCGCGCGTAGCGCGAAGGCAAAAAAGACTTACACTGGGTTCGGAGGGTTGTTCTCTCGCATCTCAACCTGCTGAACAGCGGTATATCTCATTCTGAGCGATGGGAATGTCATTCCAAAAAAGGTAAGTCCACTTAAGTGCAATTCAAACTCCGATAAGTCTTACTACCCCACCAGGAATGGACGGACTGCCATATAGTGACTGTCCAAACCACAACTGGAATCTTCAACAGACGCTATCTTCACACCATTACCGCCATGTGAGTGATGGATCAGAACATGATGCATGTCACTTCTATGCTGACTTCTTCCAGGTCCACTACGGAACACCCTCTTCCTGCCGAGCGCAGATCTGCCGCACCCGCCGCCACCCACCCGTTCCGTGTGTATGGCTACAAGGTTACCCACGAGTGGGTCTGGAAGTTTGGCAAGGACCACGACCTCGATCAACCAGGCATCAGCAAAGATTCACTCGAAAGCGCTGTTTTTGAACACCTCATGTTCCGCTTGCCCGGACTACAACGACACTTTATCGACGACCCGTCCGACTCGGAGTACGGGGACAGTCATTGTCTTGCAATCGCGAATAACTGGAACCCGAAAAAAATTAAACTGGTAGCCAGCCGGTTGGATCAATGGAAGGCTGTCCTTGACACGACAGAGAAACCTAGGTGGTATATACCTACTCGGGATACGATACCCCGCAGGTACATCGTTCGGTGATTATTTTCAAGAGTTTCCGTGACGGTGCTCAATCTCTGTGGCCAGGTGACATTTTTACTAGTATATTCCCCCGATCCGAGCCGCTGTTGGAGCAAAGTTTGTTCTGCCCCACGATAGCACGCTTTCCACATACTTGTACAGTCCAAGTTGCGCACACCGCCATATTCAATTACCAGACGACTCTTGACGGTGTTCACGTTTGTCTGCCAAACGTGACAAATAGATTATCATACAGTGTGACTACTACTATCTCCGTTGCTGATCACATCGTGCGGAAGCTGACAGTATACTAAGCGGGCGATAGCACGAGAAGGTTCAGTAACATTCCTACTGGTGGAGACTTGCTCACAGACAACTACGTTGGTTTTTCGAGAAGTCTTTCCTCATTCTGTGCCCTGTGTGCTGTTGATACTACGGAAAAAAGCTTAAAATGCCAAATAAGTACATCTCATAATAATGAGCCTCGGGAACACGTGGAGTATTCGGTGATCAGCAGCAGGCCCAACTGGGATGACGGAAGCGATGCTTTTCTCAAATAACTAACAAACCTTACACGTACGGTTTTTCTGCGATTAGTCCGCGCATCTCCGAACTCTGCGTTCTCTATCACGAGTTTCTGAGAACTTACCTCAGCTGCAGATACTTTAGACGATGTGCGCCCAAACAATAGCCTCCACTGGCAACACCCACTTATCAACGCGGCGGCTTCCGTTTCTGATGTTGGAAGCAGGCTTATCTCTGTTTATGGTGCTTCGTTGGGCGTCATAACCGTAGATTTCAAGTGCAGCTGCCTTCCTGCAATGTAGCGGTCGCACATACCTTCTTCGATCGGACCTAATTGCCCTAATTGACAATCATTGATGTCCGATCACCACCACATACCACACTTGGCCCGTAAGGCCGTGCCGCGACGGTAGAGCAAGGGTAGGAGTGGCAGGGATTCAGGCTGGGAGATGCTGGAGTAGCGCGTAGGTAGTTCTGTCTTTTCTCGTCCCATTGCGTTGCTGGGCGATTAGCCAGGGCGCTGGGCCGTGCTCCCCCCTCTCTCCCTAGCCGGTCCAACATGGGCGATCGAGTTGAGCCTGATCTAAGTCACGAATTTCTCATACCCCATACCTCATGGCACCTTTCATTGTGTCCCCGCGACAAGGGCAGTCAGTCCACCATTTAGACGATGGACGTACAAAATGTTCACCAAATATACTTTGCCACATCGCACGCGGCGTGCGTTGGATCGGACGTGTCAAGGAAACCCGATGGAACGGGCCTGCACAAGGTACTTACAGAGACGACTGTGCATAATAAGAGAATTGGAAATTGAGAAATCAACCGATCCGAGTTTATGGGAGGGTCCGCGACGGAGCTCCAACTCCGTCGCCAATGATCTGTCTGAACCGCCGATGCGAAGTCCGCAACATAGGAGATGAGCAGGATGGGAGATAAGTATGATGGCACGACTCGGATTTAGGTTTGAAATAATATGTCGGAAGTACCACCGAGCTAAGGGGTCCTAGCCCTCGGAGATAATCATTCCTTAGTAGCAAGAGCGCGAAGAGAAGCTTGCGGGCACTACTGGCCTTTTGTTGGCGAGCGCAGGGGGAAAGAAGTAGGACCTGCCACACACATGAGGTTTTACTAGACATCAAATACGAAGCAACATACGAATCTGGGGCGCGGTGACAGTTACAGTGACTCGGACTTGATACGGTCCACTAGGGCAATGTACCATGCGGTATAAGATGGAAAAATGAGTCTTATCCATCAGAACAGCTTTAAAATTCAGATCAAGGAGTGGTTGGCGCGAAGTTGGAAGATGAGAAAGGCAAGATGACGGGTGGCGTGAGAGTGATTCAAGTTGGCTGGCTCTCGATGGAGATGGAGTTCGGGGAAATGAATATAATAAAAGTCAGTTGGGACTGGGGTCAACCGCTAGCGCTGAGGGGCCGAACTGGACAAAAATAAAAAGTAAGATTGATTTTGAATTATGGTCAAAAGATTTGAATTTTGAAAAAGTTGAGCCAACAAAAAAGCCTTGGTTATTTAAGGATATTCCGCCCCTACAGCGGTACGAAGGAGTATCAACGGACGCAGGACACCGATAATGCAAGTGCGCGAGCATTTATCCATGTTAGACTACTATTACAGAAAGAGAAGTTTGGCTGGATGGAAGTACGTTCCTTCACACTATGGATTGGGAGAGCGATACTAAGTAGTTGCTTCGCAGCGCTCGCCTCGACTTCTTTCACATGATGACTAATTAGTGTCACCAGAGGAGCGCGTAATAGTCCACACGAACTAGTGGGAGGGATAGATCGAATAAGAGTTAACTTGAAGACCCGGTGTTGTCTGCGCATATATGCTTGTGTGCATGTGGTCCAGCCCGGAGCACAGTCGCCTCTGTACGGCAGACCGCCGACAGTGTACCCCATCCACTTGGCTCCGCTCGAGACCATCTCTGACACTGGCAAAGGTGTTGTCACCATAGAGGGATAAAGATGAAATCGAGCTGAGTATGCAGGACGTACCCGTTCGCTGGTAGGATTGTCAACATCGTCAGACCTGTCGTACTGGATAGGAATCAGCGTGGGGGTGGTGGATGATAGATACCGAGCGGCAGTTTCCAGATAAACGCACCCATCCAAAGCCGAACGGGAATGTATTGTCAGCATTCGCGTTCGCATTTGTAGTCAAATGGATGGGTGATTGGGTAAAGCCCGGGAGCGGGTGTTCTTGCGTCGTCGCCCTGTGAGTTGGAGAAGGGCTAGCCAGGGCTCGTCGATGTCGTTGTGAGGTGAATGAGGGAGGGGAAGGGGAAGGGGAAGGGGAAGGGAACGACCCCATCATCGCGAGGTGAGGACGAGGGAGAGGGGAAATGGCGTGTCGTCGTCGTCGCGACGTCACGGTGAGTGAGGGGGAGAGGAGAGAGAGCGTCACCGCCGACGGTGCATCGTAGGCATGACCTCTTCGTCACGAGGTGGGTGAGGACAAGGAAGAGAGAGGGGGGGGAGAGGGGATGTATCGTGCGTGCCTGTTGGATCGCAGACGTAGACAGAAAAATATCATTGCCAAGCTGTGAGATGCAAGGCCCGGAACCGTGACCGCTGTCTTGGCAAGAGGGGAGGGAGAGGGGAGAGGGGAGGGCGCGTCGCCGCCGCGTTGTTGTTTGCGTTCGAGTCGTTGGGTCGTTCTGGAGGTCCAGGGAAGGTGGGCCATTCGAGGCAGGTGAAAATGAGGTGGAGGCGAGGCGCGTTGTCATCGTCATCGTCATCGGAATAAACGGGCGCGTGTACGAGCACCCGTAGGCACAGATATCGACTGCATACAACCGTGTGCCCGTGCGCGCGCAGATCAACGGTGGTGGGCCCAACCCGTGCCCGAACCTGGTACCCATGGTGTTCTTTCTCTACGGAGCCCGAAGGGGACAAGACGGCCACGTTGATTACTAGTGTTAGGAGATGGACTCAAACAGCTATCATATCCGGGCCGTACTTACCGTCACTGAAGGGAAAATCAAAAACACAAATGCCATTTGTAAAATCATTTTCGTCGAAACCCAAATTCTTTTACACGGTCTTTGTTTTTTTTTATTTTCTAGCTCTCAATTTTACATGAACTTTCTATTTTGTCCAGCCGGGACCATGATAAACCGCAAGAGCCGAATGACGTCAACTCGCTGATCCAAAGATCCATTTTTGGTCGCAGACCTGCGCCGTGGCTCATATGTACATAGTACAGTACGTCACCTACATCGATGAATCGATGATGAGCGCCCTGATGAGCGGCAGTGACACGGACCTTTCCGACAACTTCTGGAAGTCACGGCTCGAGTTCATGCACAGGCAAATTTGGACCCAAATTGAGCCGAACCTACAAGCAGTACCACAATCATTCCCTTATGTACCAATCATGGAATAACTTGAACAATCGATCTGTGCACTGCACCAGTTATAACGAAAAGGCACCAGAAACGGATCACCCGCCGTGACTTTGAAGGTCCGTCCCTTGGCCTGCGCCCTCGAAATCTCGACTCGGAAAGCCCGCATCTTGGCAGCTACTGGCCAAAGACACGTTCCGGTGGCATCCGGAGTTCTAGCGCACATTCGCCAAGAAATATGGTGGACATTATGTTCCGGTGCAGGTAGTCTTATCGAATAAAAGGCGGGACGGCCACGCACGGCAGAATCCCCAGATGTCGAGACTCTTCCGAGTCAACGAAGAGGATTGTCTGGATGGTGAACTCCATCCCTCCGCCCATGCGGACACCCACGAACCATATCCCCAGTGAGCCATGGTTGAGATTTTCTTTCTTTTCCCTTACAATGGTTGCAGTATTTGGCCCGGAGACTGTGCACTCGATTGGTGGACAGACCCGCCATCGTACATACTCCATGACAACCCTCGGGGCTTGTGCGGAGAATATGTACCTGAGCCTGTGTGGCTAGCGCATCAAGAGCCTTGTCCGCCGCCTGTGGTGCCATGTTTTGATCAACCCAGTTCCTACCACTCGTCAGCGATCGGAGAAGCAGCGCTTCTCAGAATTGGAGAAACTTCCTTCCCCCACTCGCCCTATACCACGACACTTTCTGAAAGACATGCAGTCTCGACACTGCCGTCCTCTTGCTCACTGAGCGAATATGGCGGCTCGTCCCGACTGCTGGTTCGACCCATTACTTGCCCCTCGCATCATACATCCTATCCTCTCGATCCTGGCGACACGATCAGGCCCGATTACTTTGTGTGTCAATGGTTCGAGAGTGTTCGACCATGCGGCGCGGTCGTAGCACGTACTCAGAGTGCGCTCATGCAGCATTTGAATGCCGCGCACGCAATCCATATCAAGGCCGACAACAAACACAAGGTCTGTTCCTGGGTGAAATGTATCTAGATGTCTTATCCTTACTGTTTAGATCCAGGATCGGTTACTCTTTTCAAGTCATGTGTTTGGTGGTGCTTCTGATGACTCCGTGCTGAAAGACTTGGACACGAGTTGGGTCCAGCCTGAGGGAGAAGCTCCTGCCACTTACAAGGTGAGAAATGGTGACCGGCTTGCCCGAGGTAGATTTCATGGAACTTCAGTGCGCTTCTCCCGACTTATGGGACAAGGATGCTTCAACATTATTGGCCATAGACAAGTCGAACAAATACAATCCAGAGTCGTCGTTACGGGTATGCTTCCTTTTTTTCGTGGAGTCTTAGGCTCAATGCACCGTTACCAAAGGATAAGAGAATGCACAACGGCCACTCTACGGACGAAATAGAGGTTATCTGTCAGTGGGTAAATCGTGGAACAGTTTGCAACGACACAGTGAAGGCGAAAGACCTCAAAGCTCATCTACATCTTCGACATCTCATCACCTCTGCTTCGCAGACTCGGATGTATAGTTGTCTCTGGCACAAATGTCGTACCAAGCCAATGAAGAAATCAAGCCTCGTAAGACACGTGAAGGAGCAACACATCCCCATGAAGTGGCCCTGCCTGATGTGTGAGAAGGCTTTCACAAGGAAGGCAACCTTAATGGAACATTTAGAACGATGCGGGGGGAATGAATAGCAGACATCTTACAATGTATACCAGCATTTACTAGCCTATACCCTCACGGGGATTCCGTACTTTCATGTATTCTCGCCCAGATTCACTGGAGTCGTCAGCGTTTAGCCCTTTGCCATGTGGGGATGAAGTGGATGTGGATGCTTCGAACCTTCCGGTGACCTGACTTCTTGTAGGGTCGTTGACCAGCGACGCAATCTGTGTCCGGCACGCGGATATTATCTCTCCAAGACAGACCTAATACTTCGACCGAGATCAGAAGACACTCGTTTTGATCACACGGCCTTGTCTATATTTTTAGCTCTACTGTAGCGAGCAAGTCAGGCTTGAAGATATTAATGCGGGGTCTACCCTTTGGGATCCCGAGTTTCAACGGAGCCGACGTCCCGCGGAATCTAATGATCCTGGACGGTATACTCGCGTCCCGTCTCAGGCTGTTGGAAATCCTTGGTGGATACGCTTTTGACGGACATCATCCACGACCTCGCAACCTCCATAAGTATTACATAACACCTCACAATCGTGTGCTTACTTGCGGGTCGAAACCATTCGCCATTCCTTAGCGACAATATACACATATATCACAAGGTCAATCAGTAACTCGAAGCCCGCGCAGCCGTAGCAAAGTGAGGCCTACCTTTTGTTTATTTGAAAGCTCCCGGGGCCCGCCGGGCCGAGAAGGCGGCTCGAAAACCGAACGTCACATAGCGCCAATGCTAATAGGGATGTCGACCAGTCGTTAACTCAACCGGGTGGCTGAGTTCCCCGACTTGCACCTGTAATGCTTGAAAAGTATGGTTAGGTCCGGACTCCGTATAACACCGGCCAAAATAAAGGTGTTGTGCAAAACGAATAGAAATTCACTAAAGAAAAACAAAGAGTGCAGGATTAATGCTAGGAACCCATCTTGTGACAACAGACGTGTTGTTCATGGCTTGTCATTCCTTCTTCCAATTATCATTCTCCTAATACGTCAATGACCCGCGATACTGGTGATTTGCTTCAAAACATGCTGCCTTCAGGTGGTTGGGGTAGCTTTCTGTTATTGAAAGACCCCATCTCCCTAACAAGAGAACATCAGTCATATGAAACGAAACGCGAGAGAATGCTTCACCTCCTTATACTAACCAAGATAGTCTCTATGCTACTGTCCCTCACCCAGTGGGCGAGGATACTGAGTTTGGTAGGATCAACCTTGCCGTCTGTCTGACTGACGAAAGGAAGATTAACGCGAGAGAGGAACTGCACGGTAGGCGGCTTTTCCGGATATGATTCGTCACAGTGAATCTTGAGGCTGTAGATGCGGTTCTCGTGCACGGTCTGCAGAGCGCGATCAGCTTGCGATGTTGTGGATCGGGGGTGGCACTGGGCAGAGACTTACATGGCCGGGGCCAATGATGGTTCCATTCCAGTTGCTCATCAAGATGTCATCGCCATCCTCCAAGCCATAGGAGCAAGACCCATCGCCGATACCTTTCTCGCCCTTTTCGAGTTCTTCAAGGAGGCGGAAATTTCGCGGGACTGGGTAGAAATGTATTAGTAGGGTGCATATAATCCAGCGTCGAATATAATATACTCTTGGCCATGGTGTTGGAGAAGAAACAAGTGACGGGTTCCGCCGTGGGGACTTGCACGCGCCAATCACCGCAAGGGATATCGACACCGCCTCACGCAGTGACTGCTGCTACCCTCACTACCAACAACGACCACGACAGCGAGGACACCGGGGTCCACAATGTTCAAACCCGGACAGACCAACCCCTACGATGATATCGTCGGTGCGTTATCACCACATCCACGATGAGCTTTCAACCGACGACATCATACAGTCAAAGCTACGGACGAGAACTTGACCAGCGAAGACTGGGAGGTCGTTCTCAACCTGTGCGACAAAGTACAGGAGGAGGGTGAATCAGGGTACTTCCTCTCTTTCTTCCGGTCCGCCTCGTCGCCCTAACATCTCGTTCCTACAGTGCTCGCAATGTCATTGCCGCCGTCATCAAACGTCTCGCACACCGCAGTCCAAATGTCCAACTTTACTCGCTTTCCCTTGCAGAGTCTCTCTCCAAGAACTGCGGGATCGATCTTCACCGCGAACTGGCATCACGCGCGTTCACTCAGGCTCTCGAGAAGCTCATCATCGATCGGGTGTGCAGGTTCAGGTTTTGATACTAGGAGATATGTGCTCATATTATATCCACTCAAGACTACCCATGACAAGGTTCGCAAGAGAGCTTTGAACCTGGTTGCCGTGTGGACAGCCGAGTTTGAAAGCGACCCTTCGCTGGGTGTTATGGAAGAATGTTACAACAATTTAAAAGCAAAGAGTGAGACTCCCTCGTTGCTTTTTTCGTCAGTTACTGAATTATACTGCAAGATTTTAAATTTCAACCACCAGACGAGCCTGCTCCGCCTACCGCCGACGATGAAGCGCGAAAGAGGGAGGAGGAGGAGCTTCAACGCGTCCTAGAGATGTCCATGCATGACAAGGGCGGTAGAACCGGGTACACCGAGTTCTCGGCACAATCGGGCGGTGCAAGTGGGTCGAGCTCTGCTGCGCGATCTGGTCCCAGTACCAGTAACGCTCCAGGACCCACCCATCCGTCAGGCTACGTGCCTGCACAGAGCTCACAGAATGCTCAGAGACCCGCAGCATCGTCCACTTCATCGCTGCCACTGTCGTCGGTTGCCACGGCAGCACCTGCCTCGGCCCCCATAATCACTCGCGTCAAGGCCTTGTATACCTTTGAACCCACTGAAGCAGGAGAACTCGCGTTTGAAAAGGGTGACATCATCAAGGTCGTCGATCGTGGCTACAAAGATTGGTGGCGCGGCCAGTTGAAAGGGAGGACCGGAATATTCCCTGTCAACTATGTGGTAAGTGTTTTCCTTGCTTGATTGTCGCTTCCCATCTGATCGAACTTGATAGGAACCATTACCTGAACCAACTGCGACCGAACTTGCTAGAGAAGCAGAGCAAGAAGCAGCTGTATTCGCGCAGGCTATGAATGTCGACAAATTGTTGACGATGCTTCGCGGCATAGACTCTTCTGGGGAAAATCTTGCGGATAATGAAGAGATTCAGGTTTGAGAGTTTTGGAGTTCCCCATGTGTCGTGACCCTGACCGTCTCGGCAGGAATTGTATCGTTCTTGCATGTCGCTTCGGCCGAAGATCGTCAAGCTGATCGACAAATACAGTCAGAAACGAGGTGCGATCTCCAGATTTTCTCTTGAAGGATATATTGAGAGCATCGTTCAGCCGATCTCGTGTCGATGAACGAAAGCTTCGTAAAGGCAAGGGTCATCTTCGATCGGATGATGGAAGACAGTCTCGCGAGACATGCTGGGAGTACGTACATCAGCCTCACACGTCCAATTTGCGATTCATGTCCAAGTAGTGTACGACGTTGGCCCACGTCCAGACTATAGTCATGGACAAGCCCCTTATGTCCGCCAGGACTATGGACCTCAGCCCCAGTATGGTTACCCTACTGCTACACCTGGATTTGACCAGCAACCTCCTCAGCAACAATCTCCGTACGGATATGTTGCTCCAGCTGGCTACCCCGAGAGTTCGTTCCCACAGCAGCTTGGTGATCCTGGGTATGGTCCCGGACAAGGATACGCACCTGGAACTGCTCAACCATACGGTGCACCTCCCCCTCAACCTGCACGATCTCCTTATCCTCAGCAACAACCACAACCTCAGCTTCAGCCGCAACCGCAACCGCAACCGCAGCTGCAACCTCAGCCTCAGCCCCAGCCCCAGCCCCAGCCTCAGCCTCAGCCCCAGCCTCAGCCTCAGCCCCAAGCTCACGAGCAGCAACAGTATCATAACCCGGTCGAAGTCACACAAGCTGCCCAGCCTCAGGGACAAAGTCAATCTGGTCCAGAGCAATCCGGTCCTCCGTACGTCTATGATCCTCAGATCACGTACGTGGATCCAAACGTTCAAGCATGGGCCCAATACTATGCTCAAGGAGGCAAAGACCCCGCGGGTGCTGTCTACTTCTTCTCAGTGCCTGGGGTGACAGATGGTCCACCAGATGCCTCCCCGCAAGGTTCAGTCCATCCGGAACAAAGCGGTCAACCCCAAGGGTTCTCACCAACCCAAACTACTACTCAACCACCAGTGACGTCTCAATCGGGTGGTTCTGGACAATCGTCTTATTTCCCATCCGATACTACCGCATCGCAACCTCAGGGACCATATGGGTATCACGCTGATTCTTCTGGCGCCATGCAATTGCCCCCAGCGCAGGCTGTGGCAGGAGGGCTGTACAGCTATTCGTCTGTTCAACCCGCTCCGCAGCCACCACAAGCCCTTGGACCTACGTACGGAGGGGGGCCGGGCAGTGGGAGCGGACACGGACATGCTTCATCCCCAGTATATGGACAAGGATCAGGATATGACTACGGCGTTGGCGCGCTACAACATCAGTTCTCGGAAATGGGTGTTGGGTCTGGGACGGGAGTACAGCAACATGCATACGCTGTAACAGGGGGTGCTCCGTCTTAGATGAAGAAGGTATTGCTTGCTCATTGCGGACACCAATATTGTGTGGTGGTAGTAGAGCGTTGTTGTGTAAACTTGACGTCTGTAATCGGTGGCAAACCCTAACCATATATTATTCGATTTACCTTTTTGACTCGGTCACTTGCAATGGCACTCCCCACTCATGGACGCGTCATTCTCAACACCACCGTCGGCGAGATTGACATTGAGTTATGGTCAAAGGTACGCACGAGGATCTCTACAAGACGCTCTCGCACTGAAATGGTGACATCTCAAGGAAACACCAAAAGCGTGTCGAAACTTTATAGCACTCGCACTCGAAGGTGTGTACAACAGCGCACTCCGCAGCTTGCATCTGATCTCGCATTCACTGGCAGGGTACTATGACGGTATCATTTTCCATAGGTAGGGCGTCGACTTTCCAAGGTCACCCTGCCAATCACCCACTGCAATCCAGAGTCGTCCCTGGCTTCCTCGTCCAGACTGGAGATAGAACTGGTACGGGTGCTGGTGGAGAGTCTTTCTACGGTGGTACGTCACTGCGTCTTGGTTGGCCTTGTCCGCGGAAACACTGGCACGTGCGTACCCCCCTGCAGAACCATTCGAAGATGAGGTCCACCCGCGACTCCGGTTCACGCATCGTGGACTTGTGGCGATGGCGAATGACGGCACAAAGAATGCGAACGAGTCACAGTTCTTCATCACACTTGGTATGTGACCGCGCTACATGTGGGTGGTGTGGGACTGACGCCTTGTGTTAGACCGGGCGGACGAGCTACATGGCAAGCACACGCTATTCGGGAGGGTCGTGGGTGATACACTGTACAGTACGTTCCTCGTGCTTTCCGTGCATACGCTCCACCGTTGACGTGCCGGCAAGATGTCTTGAAGATCGGAGAGATGGGTACGTGTTCATGTTACTCTTTTACACACATCCGGACGATAAACAACGCCTTGATAGAGCTGGACGAGAATGAAAGACCAGTCTAGTGCGTGTCTCTGCTCTTTTTTTTGGCGATTCAGCGTGACCGTCATGTAGCCCACCAAAGATTAAATCCATTTCCATCGTTGATAACCCTTTCCCTGATATCATACCACGCATCACAGCTGCGGAGAAGCGTGCACAACAACGTGCCCGCGAAGCTGCACAACGTGAACGGGAAGAAGCAGAACGACGCAAGGGAGCTAAAAAGTCAGAATATCGCCTTCTTAACAACTATTGCCACTCACTCACCGCGGGAATTTGGTTTCAGGAACGTGAAGCTCTTGAGCTTTGGGGACGACGAAGGAGCAGAGGACGAAGATGGGGAAGCCATCGTGCAGAAGAAGAAAGACATTGCACGCCCTGATTGTTAGTGCTTTTCTTCCTCGGTAATGAACCATGTTTATTCCTAACAATTGGATTTATAGTAATCGACGACCCTCGGGCCTCGTCAATACCCATGCCCGATGTCTCGAAACCGCTGCCACCCCAAAAAGTTGAGCGAGAAGAAAGGACGCTTAGCACCGAGCGTACTCCAGCACCATCCAAGGTACGTGCCCGCTATTTATATATGCAAGCATGTCGGTCACTGATGAAACACGTGCAGAGGGACAAGGAAACAAAGGGAAAGGACACGGACGTGTCTAAAATCAGGGAAAAGCATGCACAAGATAAGGCATCAACCAGGTAGTACAGGGTTCTAGCCACCTTTCGGGAACGCTAACCGCCAACCATAGCGACACACGTCGTTCCGAAATTGAAAAAATGGAAGCCGAGATACGAAAACTCACTCGACGACGCGAGGGCGGTGAGGACAGCGACGAGGAAGCGGAGAAGAAGAAAGCCAAGACGCAGAAATCATATTTAGCAGATGAGCTTGCAAAGTATGCAAAAGGCCGTGGGCTACAAAAGAAGGGAAAGGGACGGAAAGATGAAGGGGATGTGCTTGCTGCGATGAATAATTTTAGGGGCATGCTGCAGGCATCGTCGACATCTGTGTGGAGCGCGAATGGAGGGGAAGATGAGACCGATGGAAATGGTGGACACGATGATGGAGATGGGGAAATAAAACCACAAGAAGAGGAGGAGGGTATGGAAGTGGACGATGACCGCGGATTCATGAATCACGCTCTCCACTTTCCCAAGGATGATGGAGAAGAGACAAGGAAGGCTGAGCGGGACTACGAGGTCATTGATCCGAGACAACGCAGTGCAAGGGCGCGGGAAGAAGAGAAAGAAAGAAAGCGCGCCACAAGGGGGAGGGGTGGATTTGGTCGTGCAAGACGCTAGTCCCTTGTTCTTGCATAAGCTGTGTATTACACTCTCACCTCGGAGTTTGTGCTACCCCGAACTTGCCTACGTGGATGTGCTTATCGTCTGCCAAGCACACCACCGCAACTTGGTGGATCCCACCCGACGGCAACATCCAACGCCAGGCGGCTCTTGATCGGAGTGAGGCTCTGTTGGCATTGACGCATTGCTACCTTAGACGCGCTACCGTTTCTGGGCAATGGCTGACCTCCATTGGCATTTAGACCGACGATCCTCATCGCGAGGAAAAGCACTAGAATTAATGGAAAGCAAGCATTTACATTACAATATTTGGCGGAAATTGAAAGCCAATGGATAGGCTATGCAATCGCAACATGGCGAGCGTGAGGCTACCGGGAAAACAAGGTTAAGTCTCTATGGATGAGTTCATTCCTTGGATCATAACACCAAATAACACGCCA
The DNA here is from genome assembly GCA_038092775.1 of Boletus rubescentipes. Lineage (NCBI taxonomy): Eukaryota > Fungi > Basidiomycota > Agaricomycetes > Boletales > Boletaceae > Boletus > Boletus rubescentipes. Next base: position 13,533 of record JBBPRA010000444.1, read on the forward strand.
ACGCGATAGGAACTCCAGACCATGCTGTTCGACATTGGTGTGTGCGCTTACCACAGCTTGCCTGTGAACATGGTGGCACCATGGGAAGGGTCCACCGTTTTCGTCGCATTCGAGAAACGAACCGTGCCGGCTGCCTTGATCGAGCTGTCAACGTGAGGGTTCAGTTACGTTGTGTATTCAAATCTCATGATTTGCGTGACAGCATAACCTTTTCTAGTGCGTAAACCGTACTTGGTTTCACTCTGCAGTGCTCGAGAAAATCTCGGGCGCGAGCAACGCATCTTGCGATAGCTTATGTCAACATTTAGATTAAGGTTGTCGATTATCTCGTAGTGGCATTATGTATCTGTGTGGTAGTCTCAACATTGGATGACAATTCGTAAGATCGGAGACCACTTACAAGTTTGACAAGATCATTTGTGAGGATTTGGGCAGACAAAATTCTATGAGATAGATGGATTTTATCTCCGAGCAAGCATATTGGGGGATCTTGGTACCTGACAAGGTTTCAATTAGGCTTCGGAAGATATGAAAGGGTGTGCACGCTGACCTGGGGACGTTGCTGGGATGCGGGGGGCATCCACTATGAAAGGTTGCTCGTAGAGGAACCATGGGAGGTCCCTGACAACGACAGCCACGTGCAGCAGAGATTAACTATCAAAACAGACCACGCTCTCCATATCAACGCTCGTTCCTTCGACGCGGCGTGAGTGACCAAAGTTAGATACCGGGTTCACCGCCTTGAGGAGCCAGCTCGTGGAAAACACTGTGAAATGGATGAACCTTGACAAATCGGCGCACTCACCCCACCAGCCTTTAACGCCCTCGTCCGCTGGTAAAGAATCTCGCGTCGGCGATTCAGACCAGACCACGGCAGAAGACAAAGGGCGCGCGCGGTGGCATCACCCCCACGGGTCCAACGACGCCGCTGGTCTTTGTGGGCAGGTTGAATGAAGGTCGTTGTCGCGAAGCAAGCAACGCTGTTGAAGGCATCTCGGAGTTGACGGTGCTTAATAGAACCATTGTTAAATATGTTTTTGCGAGACGGAGAGCACAGGCAAGATGAAACTTGTTGACCTGGAGAAATCAAAAATTGGGGAAGGAAGCCGCAAAAAGATTAAAGTGCCGACAGCGAACGCGAAAATCCGAACCTTTCACAAACTGAACGAGGAACTACAACCAGGCCCATCACAGAACTCAGTGGTATTTTCTCCTTGGGTTGGAAAACTCGACCGTACATCCAACTGATTTCTACGGCGGTCATGCATAAATGCTTGCCAACCTTGTCAGACCGATTCTTGGCATGTCAGACAGAACAAGATCAACCACCGACCGTTGGTGCTCTTGACCATCCTTCGCGGTCAAGGCGCGGTAAAGCCCTGCTTAGAGACGCGTTTAGTATACTGAAAATGTCCATCAGATTGAATTGGGATGATTCAATTTGCACTGATAGAAGCATCAAGCGTGGGTGCCCTTTTGTCGCTTTTACCGGTTTAAGCTAGATGCACTAGGGTCTGATCCCTCTCACAGATTGGCGCAGACCGACGTCCGCACGGTCTGTTATGAGATGAGGCGTTCTAACTTTCTGTATTGACGGCAAGGTCCCTGCAAGCACGTAGATGTGCGAAACAACCGCTGGAGAGCCCCCGGTCCTCCCGGTCTATCGAATCACAGACTCTGCTACACCATGGTGCCGTGCCTCGATATACCCACTCTGCGATGTCTATCATGTGCTTGTTAGGTGGAACAAGTCTGGCTTATTATCCGTGGAACAAACCTGTCGACGAATACGTTGTTCGGCCAGGGACCAAATCTCACGCATCGGTTCCGACTTAAAAACTGCAATTCCCAATTCAATTCCCTGAAATTTAGGTTAGCACCGGCCGAAAGTCGCGTGCATGGACCGGTCCTGAGGGAATGAAAAAAAAAAAGATTGAAAAACTGACAGGTAAATCTCATCTAATCCTTTGATCGATTCAGATAGGCTTGTGGTTCAGAAATGGTGTTTGTCTGCCAAGCGTGCCATTTTTGGACTAGTGAACTGGTCAAATGTCATTGGGCGAACTGGTTTGGCTAGGACTCGCTCCGTTCACAAGACGCTTGGTAGTTTCGCTTGTCGCAGCAGCAAATTTGATGAAATAAGGGATCGTTGACGCACTGGAGAGCATGTGAATGCAAGTCGGTTTCGGCGTCAACCGATTGACACGATTCCTTTCCACTTTCGCATCAAACCACCTCCATGGACTTACCCCACTCCATATTCCAAATCATTCCCTTGTTTCTTCCTTCGCGAGAGAAACCAACCCGACGGCACCTCGGTCAATTAGGACTGCGTCAATTGTTCCTTTACCAACGGCCTGGCTTGCGCGGCTCTCCACCAACCATGGTCCGACAGACATACGATTTCCACAACGTCTCCAATTGATCGATGCTTGGCACCCAGCGTCATGCTCCCAGTTGGCAGTTGGCGCGCATCCACTATCCTTGTTTTCGAACCTCTATAAAATGCTTGAAGTTGAGGACATCATCCTACCAAGCTTCGTTCGACATCAATTTTGTACCGTTGACCATGCAAAGCCAGATCGAATACAACCAAGAGTGGACAGAAACGGTATGCCTTTTTTTATTCAGTCTCGCTCAACTCAATGCACAATCTCTCAAAGGACATGCTCGCGTTTAACGGTCATGTCATTGACGAAAAAGTGGTTTCCTGCAAATGGATGCACCATGGGGTTCCCTGCAATGTCCCAATAAAGGGGATAAACTTCAGTGTCCACCTGCACGATACGCACGGAGTCACGTCTGACTTGCAATCGTATCAGTGTCGATGGGACGCATGTCCTACCCGTCGTCCTATGAAGAAGACCAGTCTTGAACGACATCTGATAGAACAACACGTCCCGGTTGACTGGGCATGTCCGTACGAAAACTGTGTCCAGACATTCACAAGGAAGTCCACCCTCCTGGCCCATATTGAACGGTCCCATGAACATGCATAGCCTCCTGTGAGTGTATTACCTATATTCGATGGATAATTTATGACGAATTGTAGGTTATCCAATCATATTATTCTCGATTCCTCTCAAAGAAAGCCCTTCTCTGCCTACAATACACTCTTATAATGATCTCATCATACATACCTCCCCTCTTAGTCTACCCTCTTCTCTGGCTCCGGACACCACACATAGTATCGTTCGCACTCAGCGTAATAGCGGATTATTAGTGCTGTAGGTATGAGCTATTTTCCAATTGACCGCAAAACTTGCCTCTGGTATAAGGATTACAGCTCAGTGTCCGCTCCAGCTAATTTTTCGACCGTACGATGCACACTAATCGAGCCCCATTCAGGCGATGGCTACACGTGCTGACTTCCATGCGGCGGCACGAGAACGCTTCCATGATTATTTCGTAGTCTGTCTTTGAAATCATATAACCATCCACTTTCTCCTCGGTAGACTGACTTGACTAACTTTCGCACGACACCGCTTCTCGCGTACCTTGGCAGTCTACCAAGTCAACGTGTTAGAAGACGATCACGCCAATAGTGATCGAGTTCCTTATCGATCGATCCACTTTCCTTGCGAGTGATATGCCACACGTAAAAAGTAAGTCACTTGCACCAGTGGTAGAGGCGGCGTTCCACGCCTCGTGTAGCTTGGCTGTTGGCAAGCTGCAGCCGAGCTGGCAAAACACAACGTTTTGATGCAAGCCAATGATCCTCTCTTCCTCCAGTTTGGCCACTACCTTGTCCAGCTTGCCCGCCAATCCACGTGCTGCTTCTATTAATTGCATAGTACGGAAGGTCACCCTCAGGTTGGCAAGGTTAGTGAAATTTGGGCCGAGTGGCGTTCATTCCGGCTGCTTGGATAGTCATTCTGGTCGACGAGACTCCTAGAGACCTCCAACCCTTCCACTGAATGGCCGCCAGGTCTGAAACCCATGCCAACGTTCCCAGGTTGATGGCAAAAACCCTACGAATGGGGTTGGATGTTGACCAAGACTAAGGCTTTCGTTGGCAGAGCGGCCTGATCGGTGTCTCTTCCAGAGAAGGATCTTAGAATGTGAGGTCATGGATAAAAGGTAGGGTGCTTGTATCTCAGTGGCCTACACGCAGACCACCTACAGCAACCAATGTCGAATCTCATATTCAACGAACAGTGGATTTTCAACAGTAATCCTTCCGCTGAGGCGGTTATAACTGAACATTCTCAGTGGGTTCGGGATGATTGTTTTCATCGAAATCTAAGTTTTACGACGATTACTGTTGCAGCATAGCACCTACCAATGTTACACCCAATTGTCTAGCAGATTCGTTACAGATAACCCCTGGTTAGCTCTCCGCCTTCTTTCTACTTCTGAAGTGTTGATAGCTTCTGGTTTCAGACATTTATTCTCCTTCATCAACACACGAAGAAAATGCCTTGGGCCTGTACTATGAAATGCGTGTACCCGAATCCGATTGGGGAGTAGATCTATTTGCTCGTCCATCTGCAACAAGCCCATCGAATCAGATCGACACACAAAGTTTCAGCACTTCATTTTCCCACCAACTCTCCCCTTCAGACAGTGTGGTGCGTTTGTGGCAACCACCAGCCTCCTACCCATCATTTTCTGGACTTTGGGAGGCTCCCATTTCGCACTCCTTTGATCCTATAACACGACAAGACGACCTCGCCCGGAAACCAACCGCTCGTTCACTGAGCAAACGTGTCAGCGCGTCCCGATTGCTGCGTCAATCTACGCCTCCTCGCCCACACCGTCATGCACCCTATCCTATCCGCCCAGACAGCACAAGATGGAGCGCTCCGCCTGCCACTGTCTATCTGTGCCAATGGATCGACGGTGCTAGGTCGTGCGGCACGATCGTGGCGGGTACCAAGAATGCGATCGGGCAACACTTGCGGGAGCAGCACGCGATCCGACTCAAAGCCGACAAGACATCCCAGGTATGTTACTGGGAGGGATGTCGGAAATCGATGCAAAGGGAAAGCATTCCACGTCACATTCTTGCCGTCCATGCGAAGGACAAGGTACCCTGCCCAAGTTGTGGGTCGACTTTTGCTCGCTCGGACTCTCTGAAGAGGCACCAGAGGACGTGTCTCCCAGTGACCGAGGAAAAGAACGCTGACCAGGCGGGAGAATGGCATCATGATCACTCGTTCTAGGCAGGTTTCGCAAGGCACATCTACGATGTCCATATTTCTTGACCAAGCGCATGAAGTTGACCTTCGCGATAGCATCTTTTTTTGGGTAGCAGGTCCTCAATCTTTCTAGGTCTAGACATAGTGGAATATTGTTACATTCTTGCGGGCTTTAATTACACATTTGACCTTTCATACGAGCATTGTACATACATACATACATACATACATAGCATGGATCCGAGCGCTACAGAGTATATACATTGCAGGTACATAGAATACGGATGAAGCAACCCGCTGCATGAGCAACTACTCTTATGAGGGAGTCCTTCCCGGATACTTGATTTTACCCCGGAGCACTTCCATGAGTAGTCCTACTGCGGAACTTTCTTTCTCCCCTTGCCTTTCCTTCTTGCCTTTATCCCTCTCTCCACCGTGTATAAGCGTAGATCGTCTCTTCTCAGCGCTGCTCCCTTCTGCATCCTGGCGGGCACGTGCAAACACCGGCGCAGTCTGCAATGCGACAGCAGGCATTGAGAACCGTTTCCTCCGTCGTGCAGTATCTTCCCTCGGAACTTCACTATCGTCCGCTGGACCTTGCCGCGTCAGCCCCACGCTCTCCTGCGAGTGACCATCGAAAAATGCAGGGACGGTGAATCTCTCTTGCAATTGATCGTGTCCCAGGCGGATCTGGATCCCACTCTCGCCCTCCCCTTCTTCCCCTTCGGCCTCGTCTTCCCCTTCTCTCACCGAACCGAGACCGGGGGCGCTCGAAATCGAGGAGGGTATGCTGAGACCACGCTCGTGCAGGCTAAAGTCTTCGAGAATGTCGTGGTAACTCCGCGGGCGCGTTGGGGAGGGGCGCACCCGGATTGGACGAGTCGGGACGTAGCCATGGTCTTGTTGGCGGGTGTCTTGACTCACTCCTCCGCTCAATGCACCTTCGGTGTGCATAGCAGCTAGAGGGGAAGGCGGTTTTGGGTCCGAATCCCCCGAAGAGATACGAGGGAGATGTACGATACGTCTGGAAGGACTGCTTGCAGCACTACCGGAGACCCCCAGTACCTGAGTGTGTGAATCCCTCAGAGGGCTGCTCCCTTTTGTGGGACTCGTACTAAGGCGTGATTTTCTGGAAGGGCTGTTGCTCAGTCCGATGCGCGAGGGGCTAGCACTAAGTGCACCTCGCGAGGGACTCCGGCTCAATGCACCCACCACGGGACTGAGATCCATCGCCATCAAGGCTTCACCAACATCTTTGATAGCTGCCTGACGAGATGGGATAGATAACCATGGTTGAATGCCATGAAGCGCGTCGGGATCCTCGTCAGCTTGAGGCGTAGACGGCCGCTCTGGTGTCTGGCTAGAGGAGGATCGTTGCGTTGCAGATGATGGCAGAGAGAATGACTCGGAACCAATCAAGGAGGAACTAATCAACGGGAATGCTGCTTCGTAACACTCCTCGCAAGCACGAGCAGGTTTCGGTTTTTGTTTCTTGTGTGCTGGCGATGCGTCAATATCGTCTTGGGCTATGTAAAATGTCTTGGAAAACCCGTTAGCGTTCCGAGGTACGGTTAAAATCGAGCATAAAATACCTTGCCAGAACAAGCTGAACATACAACACGGCCGCAAAGCCTGCAATGATGTTTCCTTCTCCAAGCTCCGCCTCCCCCCACTCTCTTCCCGACTTGGTGTCCCTCGCTCTCGTCTCGTTCGGTCTCCGATTTCTGCTTACCTTCAGCCCCACTTGTATTGCCCTTTCCGAACCCCCACCCAAAAACGTCACCTAGCCTCAGGTCTAAAACGAATCCAAATGGCCGTCCGCACCTCATGCATGTATCCGTCTTTGCGTCCGGAATCCATACAGGCGGGAGGAAATTAACCAACTGTGCACGACGAGGGCGAAAGCGAGATGTTCCGGTTGATGATGGACCTGCCTGCGGATTTCCGACAGACGTCTCGTTTTCATATCCCGTTTCTTCCAACTTCGCCCCATCATCAATATCATCGCTCTCACTCGCAAATGCGCGAAGTGCGCGTCTGAGATGGACACCTGAGGTACTGGCTGAGAGAGTCGAATCAGGATTCGACAACGCGAGCGCCATCAGACGCGCAGCCCGTGCAGCTCGGATAGAGTCCACCCAAGAATTGAGACCGTTCGAATTCTCCGCGTTGGGTTGGACTGGACCTGTATGGATGAGCGCATAACGACCAATGAGCACCAGAGGCAATCAAAGGGCTTACCATGATACAAAGCAAATGAGCCCTCTGGGCTTAACACTTCCACCCTCTCCTCTCCTGCACCTCCGGGACCCACGCCGCTCGGCCGATCAGCCACCATAACGACTTCCATGTCAACAAGACTCATATGCCCCCTACACCACCACTTCTCTTCGTCGTTACTACCGAGCGCATTGATCGACGGCCGCCTCCTACGGGGACTCTGACCTCCCCCATCGTGAACGAGAACACCTATACCCGGTTCTTCATGTTCGATCCATAATAGATAGTCGCTTAGCAGCAAGAACTCGAACGCCTTTCGTCCCGCTCCTTCCCCTTCGCCACCTGATCGTATTAGCGTACCACGTTTGATAAGTCGCCTTCCGGGCGCAACAAGTGGAGTAAGCACAGGCGGCAGGTCGCGAGTGTTGCGTTGCAATGATATCAACGCGAGCGTTTGTGCATGAGCGGCTAGCGACGTATTGAGAGAAACAGTGACTGCCCATAAACCAGTCAATCATACACATGCCGAAATAACGGATCCGCGGGCTTACTCTTTTCAATAAGCCCTCGCGCTTCTTGTAGTTTCTCCCATTCAGGGTCATCATGATCAGTGGAATTGAGCAGGTCTTTGAGCAATAAGAGGTATCGCGGACACCGTTGTACGGGTGTAAGAAGGTAATCTGCCAACCTAAGATGTGCGCACACAGGATGAGATTCCTGGGCTTGTAAAAAGGCTGCAAAGGTAGGATTCGGTGAGGACGACTGTGAGAGCGAGGACAGAAAGTCCAACGAGGTGGGAAAAGCCGTGATGAACGGGGCATATAGAGAAAGATATGGAAAATGCGCGAGAAGTAGGGAGGAGATCGGGGTATTATGGCTAGACGTTGGCGTAGACGGGTGGATGCGTCTAGACAACGCAGCAAAGAATGTATGATGAAAGTTCCAGATATCGATGAAGTTTGAGAAGAGTGTGGTTATCTCGTTTCGCGTCAGCAGTGGTTTGGATGTATCCAGTGATCGAAGGATGGGCGTTAGAAAATGCTAACCGAGATGAACGCTCAACCATTTGGAACGGCAAGGACGTACGCACATTGTAAACGAGATCAAGGCCATCGAGGTAGGATTTCTCGGTGGCGTAGAACTCTGATATTATTCTGGACCGCTTTGCCTGTCTGTCGTCGTCGGCCTGTGTTCGTTTGTGTGACCTTGTAGCCGGGTTAAGCGACCTGCGCTTGAGCCGACGGTGCTGGTGCACAACAACAGATTCTTCTGCGAGCGAGTCCAACGACGCAAGACTCGCGACAGACTGTCTGTGAGCGGCGAGAGCAGGGCTGGGTGTAGTTGGGAGAGAGATGCGGCGAAAAGGAAGGTGAGGAACAGGGAGTGGGGAGATGGGTACTGACTCTGAAGTAGGGAACGAAACGAGATGTGACGGGTTGGCCGAGGGCATCGCCAGCGACGGTGGCGTCGATCGGATCGCAGTTGTAGCTTGGGAACGACAAGGACAAGGGCACCTCGTTTCGTTCGGTGTGAGGGACTTGCGGAGTCAACGGGCCGAGTCGACTCAGTCTCAGACCCCTCCAATCCAAAAAGGGAAACTCGGGTTGACCGTCTTCGGTCGGAAAAATGTTCAAAAGACTCATCTGGCCAACGTGGGGATCGAACCCAAGACCTTCGCGTTATTAGCACGACGCTCTAACCAACTGAGCTAGTCGGCCGATGGTCTTCGGGCTGAAAAGTATCACCATAGCTAGCATGCGTTGTCCATCCTTTGGCAAAAAAAGAAAACTATGGCCAACGTGGGGATCGAACCCAAGACCTTCGCGTTATTAGCACGACGCTCTAACCAACTGAGCTAGTCGGCCGACAAATCATCGTAGCACCAAAATTGTAATCGAAGGATTGAGGTCATTCGCGCCTGAAGAAGAAACTCTAAGACAGTAACATGTAAGGCGAATATCAAACATCGGTCAAACAAACTCATTTAATCAGCATGCAAGGTTCATCTGCAGAAAGGCGGTCTATCCAACCGGTCGCAATTTCCTTCGTGAATGCCTGCCAGTGGCTATCAAGACATCTATTGCAAATGATCAACCCGCAGGTATTTTTCTGATCGTCCTGAGTCGCCATCAGGAGGATCTACCGCCTCCCGAGCTCGTTTTGACGGCCGAGAACGCTGAGATGACACAGCGCCGTCTCTTCCAATGGCCGTGTGTGTAATGTTGCGTGACGTTGACCCACGAGTAACAGCATTGGGACCAGTCTTTGCCCAGGTCGGGCTCTTGAAATCTTCTTCGGTCAGTTGATGTCCCTGGAGAATTCTGCCCATATGT
>JBBPRA010000445.1:0-23043 GCA_038092775.1 Boletus rubescentipes
AGCGTTCTGAGTTCTCCGGATCTTATCCACCAGCCTTGAGGAGCGAGTCCCGCAGATCGCCGTATCCTGATATGATCACGGCAAGTTTTCAGCTTCTAGAGCCCTCTATTGACGAACAAGTCGTGCGAACAGTCGTTTAGATAGTGTGTACGACTCGGACGTGTAAGAAAGCTGCAAGTCCTGTCCATACTGCGTTCTGGGGTCTTTATCGGGTAGACACCTCCAGCCTCTGATACCTCCACCGACCTGCCATAGCACCCAAGATTCCACATTATGGACCTCCCCGCTGTCGATCGCCTTGGCTATGCGCTCGATCTTACCGAAATCACCCCTTTTTTGACATCGGAGCAGTATGTATCACTCTGTGTCTTCATGGTTAATCGTTGACGGTGATGTACTAGGTCGACAGCTATGTAATCTACGCGAGGCGTCTGCTTTCAATCTACTTCAATAGTGTTCAAGATGTTGTAATTGGTATGAGTCTTTGACCATCGAGATTGTTGTTCACTGAATTCAAGTTTGTCGCTTGTGCCGACTAGACGGAGTAACCTACAGCGTTCCAAGGGATGTTTCCGTCACGACTAAGAATAGGATTGTCAGAGGCGAACACATCACATTCCTTAATGGCAAGGATGGTGCAAGCACATTTAGCAGAGACGCGCTTTACCCTCTCCGATACTTTTCTGTCTCAGGGTCAACATCAGCAGCCCTCGCAGCACGGCAGTCATTCCTTGAAAATCACCAGTATGCGTTCTTCAGTTGCACGGAGGAATCGTATACCGCTCGCAGGGACAATGCAAATTCTCTTGTAGAGGCACCCCTCCTTGCAGGACTTGATGGGATCCCGATTCCATTCGATTCATCGAACGCAGCCACTGTGGAAAAATACAAGATTTCTTTCCGTGATTATGGATCACACGTCATTGAATAACAATGTTCACTACGGAGCTCGGTGCCCTTTAGTAAGATTAGCCTGTTTACCTTCTAATGTGGTCTCCAACAGCATGTCTGGACTTGGAATGAGGACCCAGAAGTGAAGAGAATGTTCGACACCAATGTGAAGGTCATGTTTGATGGCATTCCTTCGCGTGGGGAATTCGACGAGTCGGTCAAGAACCAGGACCAGTATAGAAGGTTTTACGACTCCTCCCAATATGATGTTGCGCCATCAAGCGGTCATCCCCTTGCCATGTTGAAGCTTACCACTTCCAATGCCACGTATGCCGACTATTTGGAATGGATCAGGTCTGTCAAGGAGGATATTCCGGCTCCGCTGAACTTCGAAGTGATCGAAGTGTGGACCCTTGTGAAGTTCGCTGATAACCTTGTGCTGAGGAGCTATGCAGATCCACTCTATAATGCCTTCATGTGGTTCATCCGCCCTGTCGTCTATAGAACGGACGTTACTTTGGACATCCAATCGGCTTTATTGGTTCTCTATGCGCTCTCATAGTTGCTGACCATACCACCAGACTGGGCCAAATTCAGTATGCTTACGTCCAGCGCAGTAATTGTTCCAGACCCTGCAAATCCCTATCCTCCGAACACCGTGGCTTCAAAAACCCGCGTCCAATGGGGGAAGGAAAATAGCCACGAGTACTAACGTCAAACTCTCAGGTGAATACGCAGGATGCTGGAAACATGTGGTCCATGACTAGTTGCCATGGAGATTTTTCGTCGCCAACGACGGATCTCCAATCGACTTTTCCACCTCTCATGGAAGCTTTGCTGGCCCAGGGGACAAGGGTAAGGCGACCGTCGTAGTGGAGGGTGTAAGTTTATCCTCAGTGCGTTCGAGCACCGACTCATTTGTTCATTTAGAATTACTGCGTAAACGACACCATCACCGGTAAGTTTCCCTCATTTTCAATAGTCCATTGCTTATCATCCATACCATTTTGAAAGATAACATATCGAAGTGTATCTTTTCGATTCCGTCCCACGGGAGAGTAATTTCCTCACACTATTGTAACAGCACGATGTGGTTCTACAAGACGTCTGTTAGCCCCACACCAGCGCCCCGGCTTTCGAAGCCTGACAAGGCTTCCAAACCTTTTCGTAATTGGTCTGATGTCCTCGGTGACTGTCTCGCCGAGTGCGAAACATCCACGAAAGCGTAGGCGCGGTCTCTGTCCACGAGCTTTTCTCACATCTGAATTCGTAGTGCCAGTGCAGAATTGTAAGCTAACTTCAAGGTGGGTGGTCGTGACGGAGAATGACTCTACCAGTATGTGTTGCCAACCAGAGAGTTCCTGTGTATGATGCTATGTGTATACAATGACTGAAGTCGATGCTGAATCATAGTATGCGTGTGTTTCTTGTGACCTGGGAGAGGCCGCCTACTGGAGGCGGCTCCGATGCTTGACCACTAGTTCCTGCTATGCTGTGGGCCATCGCACGTCATGTCTTTTACCCCGCTCAATCGTGAAGCATGTGACAACGACTTGGACAGTTTCCTTTGCAACAACTTGAACATAACTGTCAGAGACACGGAACGAACAGATCGCAGCCCGCCGATCTCTTCCAAATACGCCTGGAGGATCTCATCCCAAGTACTATGAGCCTTGCAAGCCAGCTTAATATTCCGGGTGGCCAACGGGGTATTATGGTAGAACCACTTGGGTTTCCATACGATGTCTTTGAAGATATATAGAACAGGTAGAGAGACCCGTACCCAGTGTGATCCCGCCATTTTCGTAGCGATCTGTGGATCGATGTGAGCAACTCGATTCAATATATCTACCTCTCGTCACGCGATGGAGGTGTACCTACTCAATCTTGGCTGTCGCTAACCCATCATCGGATTTGTCACCATTGCTTCCGTGAGAGGTAATCAATAGGTAAATCATCGTTAATGACGTAAACCTATTGCGTCAGATCTCTTTCTTGGAGAGTAGCATTTCTGCAGTCAAATCATGGGGCAGTCCGGATTAGAGTTTTGTAGGCTGAATTGCAGCCAGCTATCATTTCAAGTTCAAATCTCGCTGCTGCCGTCATTGCTAAATCAAATGCTGCTGCATTGTCTCGACCACATGCGCACTTGTACGGACGGCGCTGAGTGCTTGGTTGACAACGACGAGAAAATTCTTGATCACGACATTTGTTACCAGTCTAAGGTATAGAAAGGAATAGACTCGGACACGACCAAAATGTATAAACTACAGTTTGTGTTCACAACTCATTATTATTTTTAACATTGATCTGAAAGTAGCATCATAGATTTCTTAGAAGGTATTGCCACGGACAGTGGTGATCCACTTGGATGGTGAATATGGCCACTATCAAAGAATAGGTCAATCGAAGCTGATTTCAATGAACGGATGATGGTTTGCGACATACCTCCCAAGCCATCACACCAGCATCTGTAAAATGTCCTCCTAAATTTTCCATCTCATAAGGTGAAGAAAATCAAACTTACCCCACCCAGCGTCACGTGCTTTGGAAACACACCAAGCAAGCTTTCCGAGGGACATGTATCCATTGTTGACGTCCACCGACCTGCCCGGCTTACCGATCACAAGCTTGTCCAGGTCGACTCCATTAGCTGAGATCTGGAAAAGAGCAGATTCGGGCCAAGTCGAGGAGGACGCATGGATGAGGCCATAACAACTCGTGTACTCTCTTGTTCCCTCTGGATACAATTTGAGCTCGTCAACCGGCGACACTAAACCACACACTTACGATTATAGAACTAGAAATTGATAATCAAACACGCTCGTCAGTGTATTTCTGTGAGAGACGGCTAACTGGGCACACCTGAACGTTGTACTGAACCGACTCGTTAGTAAAATATCCTGTGTAGAAAGCTTTATAACCTACCCAATCGATCAGATACCCAACCCTCTTGTGGACTTCCAAATATCCTCCTCCGTTCCATATATCTGGAGAAAACCAGGGGGCAACAGCTGGGGGCGAATTTTAGATCTTATCTTACATATACGAAGTCAATAACTCACGAGCATGACTGAGAACATATTCTCCCTGAGGAAGCTCCGTGCGGAGTTGCTGAGTCAGGGTGATGAGCCACGACTCCGCGGTACCTTCATTGTTGAATGCATCGAAATCCTAGCACCCCCGGTCAGATCTCATCAGTTTACCGTTTTACCATCAAGAGCGAATTGAATCAGTACTTCATAATCAATGTCAATTCCATGAAGGCCATACTTGCGCACCCAGGAGGCCAGCTCATGGGCCATAGCAACGGGATCAATTCCCAAAGAAGTCGGCGTGTCGGTAGAGCCGAATGCAGACACAATTATCGAGATTCCCGCTTTTTTGTACTCCTCCAAGCAGCTAGTACGTTGGTCGTGTGCGAGCTCTTGCCATGCCTCGGCCATATCGGTTGGCCCAGACGTTAGGTAGAATGACAGAGCGCTAGGGTTTGGTCGGTTGTGCTGTATCCATACCACGTGACAGTCACTCACTAGACATTGTACCCCTGCATTAAGGTGGCGTCAGTAAGGGGCGACGTGAGTGGACGCCTACTCACCTTGAGGTCTTCAGGAGTCGGGAGGGGGTCGACCCAGGCATCACTGTAGACGACGAACCTAGGTGCGGCGGGGGCCGACCGCTGCAAAAGGTCACGAGCACTCGGACTGAGGCTCCTCAGCTTATCGACGAGCGGGACAGCCAGAGATGATCCGAGCAGAGAGAAGGCTGCGAGAACCACGGTTAAGCTAGAGCGGAGCAGTACCATGATGCGGATGCAATGATGAGACGCTGGACAACTGGGGAGACAGCGTACTCACCCAAAAACATTCCGCAGTGTTTTATACTTGAGCCATTGCCTTTAAGCACGCGGAGGTGAAAATGAACACTCATAGTTTGGCTTGGTCACGCACCTCGTGAACCAGGTGATTATGGGGACACGATGATATCATGACTAGCCGTCTTGCATCGTATGGCCATTTCCAAGGTCAGCGGAGAAATTAACCTACATTCCATGCACTCGAGATCCGGAACACCGCGAATGGGTTGTGGCCAGATGAGTTTTGACCTCTGATTCAAAAGTCATCTCGGGGTGGCGGTGACTCTACATATGATCGCAAACGCGAACGCGGAATTCACCCTTCGAAAAGGGCTTTCCGGATCATAAGGTTCTGCATCGCGGCAGCAGAACCCATCATATCCAATGCCAATGTTTGTTCCTTGCTTGCGGACGTAGAATTTGAGGCCACGTTGTGCTTGTGTCGACGTCCCGTGCCAGCCTCGACTGCTACTTAGGTCCAATTCCGTCTCTCACGGGGGTACCGAATCACTGCCCCAAAGTTGTGTAGAATGGATATATGTAGATAAGAAGCCAAGAGCACGTAGCATATTTGCTCGCATGTGGTCCACTCAGTTCGGCTCGGGCCGCACACGCATTTCAGATGACACATCACCGATGCCAGCAGACCCACAGACAACTTCGAGTATTAACACTGTAACTATATGTAGAGCTCTCTGCCAACGGACTGGAATGCTGACCGGGACCAGATAGTGCGCAGGTTACACCCAACTCACAAGACATGGGCATAGCGAAGAGGATGGGTGCAGCGTGAGTACAAGTAATCCGGGGCCCGTGCCATAGCTCATGCCAAGCCAGGAGTTCAAGGTAGGACCTCTCCTTGAAGACTGTAACAAGACAGGACTTCGGCATCATGTCTGCATTTGGGTCTACCAATGTGGCACCGGGTTTATCTGGAACTGACGCCGTTCCTCATGCCGCCAAACTGGTTTCCTGGCGCTCAAGTGCGTTCTTCAGGGAGTCGATCATCTCTACTGATGATACTCTGACTCGCCTGATCTTCAGCTAGCATCTTCACCTCGACTTGTGACGTATACCGCTCGTTGCACCGTCCACCTCACCTCGTCTCCTATCTTGTTCGGAACCTCAGCCTTGACCACCGTTTTGGGAGTCACGATCGACCTCAATGTCTTCCAACTCCTCCCGCTCGGCTATATGACCATTTCTATCGTGGCGAGTGGAACATCGGAGACGTTGAAAGGCAGTTCAAATGGGTGGCCATCGCCTCGATAGTTGTATGTTGGAGCATCTGAGGGTTTGAGTCATGGATGTGCGCTCGATCGTAAAACGTCGTTTCACTGCTTATTTTTGTGACACCGGTGGAGGTTCATCCACACAGGAGACGGTTTGAAGTTGTAGGGGAACCTTTTTGGTACCTCCTTTACTCAGGGTGCACTGCTTATCTTCAACACCCTCGACATGTCTGTCTCAACCAAAATCTTGCCCCCATGCTCATGTCCTCAGCACGGTCAGCTCTGTGAGGTCGCTTGAGCGACACTCGTCATTGCCCATTATGTCCTCAGGGTCTTCTAAAGTCATGATTAATTGCAGTGCCGTATCCTAGGTATGTCATCGAACCCCCTCGAAGTGCACTGATTGATTTATTTCACCGTAATCGTTATTCATATTTGCGTCAATACATTCCATCTATTCTCACCGTCGACCTTTTGGAAGCCTGGGGCCTGAGCCTCAATATCATATCCCCCAGCCGATGTCCTGGGCGCACATAGACCTGGCCCATGTACAACTTCTGAGCCTCAGGTCCTGCCCTGCCACCAGAGCTTCAGTATTTAAGTGAGGAATGCGATCATCATCTGTGTTTGAGCGCACGCTTGTGCAGATGGAGGTGAGGGAACGGGTAAGACAACGTGCACTAAGGCTCCTGCATATGAGGTGGGCATGGAAAATGGGCGATTGGGGGCTCGTACAAAAGCGATCGCGTTGTGGACTAAGCGCTGGAGATCGATGGTCGGGGACTATGGTGGCGCACTTTCTCGTGTTATCCTGTAAATATTCCGCTAGAGTCCCCTGCGTAATTCTGCAGTGCACTTACGATGTGCTTCGAGCCTGGGGGCAGTGAACATGGTGGGTGTCGCTTGGGTGCACGTTAGAACACAAGTGGGTGTCGACAAGGTGGTGCGCCCGGTTGCACGGATGAACAAGTGAGCTGGGGACTTGGGTGTTACCTCGATTGTCTTCTTGGGCACCCCGTTTGCTTGGATGACAGACGAGGCGGTCACCGTGGGCTCCGCCATTACAGTGAGCACTGGCGGCTATTGACAAGGTCGTAATATTTGATATGGCGAGCGACAGGCTGTGGATGAGTTTGGCACTCCCCGCAACTTGGTTGGTATCCTACGTAAGCCGAGGCATGAAGTGGTACAGGATGAAGTCTGCGTGTAAGCGAAGCGAGACGGTGTCTCTCTTTGCTTTCGCTGTTTCGCTCCCTCGCGCACAAGTCACCGACGGCTTTCAGTCGTTTCTAGTCGTCACTGGATTCCTCTGTTTTCTTTTCTCCCTCTCTCTGTCGTACCACATCGCAAACCCTCATCTGCAGAGATGTCCCAACTACATGCTCCCGGAATTTCAAGAAGCGCGCCTGCTTTTCACTGGCCGTCGACGGAAAAACAGATGAAGAAGCTGCCGTTTATCTCCAGAACATTTGGTATTTCAATCATGCCATGGCCATTGCAGCTTGCGAGTAACTACGGGAAGCAGAAGCAGAAATGGAGCGGCTCCTGTGTGAGCATGCTGGAGCTGAAGAAGAGAGGCAACGTGCCCTTCAAGGGGAAGAGGAGGAAGCCAGGATGGAGGAGCGCAAAAAATACAAGAGTAAGTTCACGCCTATTCCTGATCGTCTGCTTCCACTCGCTGCCCTTCTCCCTTCGCAGCACACGCTGACCAAGCTGCATAAAGGAGACTATGTCCCCCTTTACCTTTTCACCAACAAAGGCGTCAAGGAAGTAGAGGGTGATGGTTCAGGCGACAACGACCACCTCATGCTCGTCCAGACGGACAAAAGCCCAACCTTTCGGAAGGCGGCAGCAGCCAAGGCGAAAGAACATAAAGTCAAGGATGAGCACATCTCCTGGGAAGAGTTCGGCTAGGCCAACTACCGGATGCTGAACACCATGAAGCAGCAAGAGTGGCCAGACGACCGCGTCAACATAGTAAAGGATTTCAGGGTTGCCCTAGAGACCCATAACCAGCATTGGCATGACTCCAGTGAGTATCACAAGCAAGCACTCCCTCTTTACCAAGCCAGAATCTGTAGGGATTGGTACAACACTTTAGGGACGGCAGACGCTTTCCGCCTACTCCCACTGCATTTGGGGTGTCTGATAGAGCACCATCAAGGAATTGAAACACTCGACAACGCGTACGCGGCCAAGATTAGTGCCATCCCAATGGTACGTTTTTCCCTTTTCCCCACCTGAGCTCTGTCGTCTCATCACATTCCCTTCCTTTTCCCTTTTCCCTTCCATCCTTTCTCTTCATCTACCCATCCTGGCTCTGTATGCGGGTCTACACCCATACTAATCCCATCTCCCTCTATAGCAACCCCAAGCCTTCTCATACCAGTTCTGGCGTTGGAATCGTCATTATCATCGGCTCACGCTGGAGAGCCTGGCATCTCCATGTTGGAGATCCAGCCCTCTGCGGGACTCCATTTCCTTTTATGGACATCGCGCGCGGTAGACACGCGCACCACTCGTTCCTCTTTCCTCCAGTCTTGTACCACGTCGACTGGAGGTAAGCTACTACGCTATTCATTACCTACATTCTTTACTCACCTGTACATAGTATGACATTCTCTCACAGGTGAATATGGGTCTCGTACCACGTCGACTGGAGTATAACATTCTCTCACAGACGCCGTGTCCCAAGACTCCAGACAGACTGACCAACACACCGGGACACCAAGGTCATCGCATGGATCAGGCCATCGGCTTCAAGCTCCTCCTTCATCATCTCAACACCCCTCAAGGGACCACAACACGTCATCGTCCGAGGAGCACTCTTGGCCCAGCCCAACCCAGCCACCAGCCCTTCCGTCACCTGAACGCCTCTGCGATTTCCTCACTGATGCATCCAGCCCCCTCACAGCTTGAGAACTCAGAGAACTCAGAGAAGGCAGGTACTCAGCCTCGGCTACTCGCACTTTTGGACGCCTCAGGGAGCAGCAAGAAGAGGCTGAGTGGCTCAAAGCCGAAACAAAGCTCGAGGAGGAACTCTTTTTCCAAACTCAAGTACATCGCGCTTCGGCTCCCAATTACTCTCGTCTACCAATACTGCTACATCATCGGACGCTTCCGTACCATCCAGACCCCGCCTTTACGCCTCAGACCCATGCCCTTTACCATCTCCCAACTACCCTCACTGCCTAGCCAAAGAGCGCCTTCGTCTTTGGATTCCCACATCCCCATTCACACGTCCTGCTGGTTTTACACCAACAGACGCAGTTTCGGAAGCAGCACTCAACCACATACCAGAAGTCATTGGTGCATCCTGGCTGGACAGCAACGAGCTCTATGGTACGGGCTTCCTTATTTTCCATGTCTATTGTGACGTCCATAAATATCTGAAGCAGAACGCTGTCCTGACTCTCGAGCGCTACTCCCATCCTTCATTTCCAACTGCGCAGGGAGTTACTCTGGGTCTGCCATCGGCAATCACACAGCAGGCATTAAAGTGTGCACCTCTTACATGGTCCCACCTGAGACATCGACCAAGACGAGCTAAGACACGCCTTGCAAGGTGCAACCTGCCAAGCGCCATGTTCTTCGCAAAAACTCAGACGCCCACCTATGACCGTCGAAGACATCAAAATAATTCGTTCACACCTCAGTTTGGAGGACCCTTGCGACGTGGCAATATACGTGTGCATAGTGGTAGTCTTTTACTATGTAGCACGCCTAGGCGAATTTACACCCAAGTCAATCAAGCCTTTCAATTTAAACCCGCACATCACTCGTCGCGACTTTGTCTCCATGCGAGATCAAAACGACCTACCGGTGCTAAAATGCACGCTACCCAAAACCAAGTGCGGGCCTATAAATGGAGAAGAAGTATAATGCGCCCCGGAAACTGGTTGTATCAGACTCAGAAGCCGCCATCAGAAGCCATTTCCGTGTCAGCACTGCAGCGCCCAGTGCTCATCTTTTCGCGTGGAAACCGTGACACCCAAAAGGTGATCTGCGTCCGTTATCAAAAACACAGTACACCATACATATCGCAGCCATCGTCAAACAATGCAGCCTGAGAATTGGAGGCACTCTTTTCTATTTGCTTAAAGGAGTTCCATTCGATGACGTCGCGGTCATAGGACGTTGGGCTGGAAACCCCTTCAAACTGTACTTCAGACATCACGCAAGTTTGATCCTGGCGCCTTTCCTCCAAGCGGAACCACGACTCCTAGACGATTCCAACAACAATCCCATGCAGCCAGTACACTGAGGGGGTAGGTCAGTCCGTTTACTCCTAGTGATTGGGCCACGCTTCACTGCTTTGCGTCGCCAGGGCTCCTACAAGTAGTAGTTGGGTTCACGGCTCACTGCCCATTACAGACCAGGGCCAGCTTCAGGCCGGAAATCCTTTGGGTTTCACCCAACCGCACTCACTGGCAGTCTTTCACCCTTCTGTACCTTGGTTTCAGGCCACTTCATCTCTAGTCCACTGCGTATCCCTGAACCTTTGTCTCTTCATCCTCGAGCGACGTAGATGTCAATGGTTCCCACGCTTTGGGCAGAACCCAAGGGAAAAGTGATTGGGAATGTTATGCTGCGTTCGACGACTCTACGGCTGCCGCCGAGTCGTAGTTCATTTCCCTGGACCTGATTCAACTGGCGCGGAAGACACATCCTCGGTGACTAAACTCTCGGTTATTTGCTGACCTCCCGCGAGCAGGCAGGTATGTAACAACATGTTTCCGACTCAGCAACTCATCGGGTAACCGTTGCGGCCCATCGGACATCACGTCTTTCGCCCATGTTTTCAATTGTTAGGTAGGTGACGGCGACGCTACAAATACACCAATGACGACGACACAACACTTTCAGAACTTACACATACAAAACGCGACCTTTGTTTGCCAGAGATTCAGAGAAGGGGCAACAACCAGATCACAACCAATCGATGGCGCCAATCTCTTCCAAATATGCCCTGAGGATCTCATCCCAGGTGTGTACCGTGCGAGCCATTCGAAGCTTGTTGGCTGCAACAGTGCCAGATACTGGCTTCTGGTAGTACCACAAGGTGTTCCAGACGTTGTCTTTTAAAATAGTATGATTAGAACCAGGCATAGTATCCGGTGGAGTAATTCGTACCTGTGATCTCGTCGTTCAAGTAGCTCGCCTGGCGATCGATGTGAGCAACTCGAATCGATGCTCGCGCAATGGAGGCTTACCCGCTCGATGATGGCTTCTGCTCTCCCTTCTCCGGGTTTGGCACCGTTGCTTCCGTGAGAGATTGAGAAATCGATGGGGGAACCATCGTTGACGATGAAAAATCTAGAGCTGGATAAGCGCTGTGATCAGCACAGTGTGGAAATAAAAGTTTACCTGAGTGTCTGTCTTTGGTAGTCGTGACTAAACTCCCTGCCCCACTGAACGCGGGTGTTCGCCGCGACGGTCTTGTCTGGGAACGCATTATCGGTATCTGGAATGATGACGGCGTGGGGAGACAAGAGGTTAAACTCGGCCCCTATTGAATCGCGTAAGTAAATGCTCTATTGCAGGCAACATTCAGACTTACAGTCGCTTTGGATGTCAAAGACGACGGCCGTCTTGTATGGCTGAGTGTGCTGGACGATATAGTTGTACGCGTCCATGACCATTCCAGCAGCGTCTCTAATCTCTTTCCTGGCTGCCTCCCTCATCAGGATCCATAACTCGACAACATTAAGGGATGCCATAGAGGAGTCTTGGGCGACGCTACCAGCCCAGTCGATAAAGACATCATTGTGCGCGGGATCCGCGGTGAGCCTCTTATTAATCTCCGGGTTACCACCCACGACAGACACCTGTTTCTGCATAAACTCGGAGAAGGTCTTGTATTGCTCTTCTGTCGTCACAGAAGTATCAAACTGGCCGCCCATGCCAATGCCATTGAATGCAGCAGTAACGCTCGTGGAGAACCGCTGATTGACAGAGCTGTCAGAGTTTGACGCCCACACATTCTGGCGCCGGCCAAAGGTGAGAAATGGCAAAGCGCGAGGGATTGATCCGCAAACCTACCAATTGAAATCTGGCGCCGAACGCAGAATTGATAATAACATGGGTGCCCCAAGAGGCGAAGAAGAACTTCCATTCGTTGAGCATCTCTTGGTTGCTGCCATCCCCGATGGGTTCTAGCTGTTCAAGCCTGTTTGCAAGTGCCCTCTCCGCAAGCAGGTCGGCATAATTTCTCAGCGAAGCGAGGTAAGTGTCAGCGTTGAAACTGTACATCGCCCACTGATCTTCTCTCCTGTAAGTCTTGTCGATAGAATAGGAGACAGAAGTGCTCGCAGACACTGCGAGGTAGCGGGCCGAGAGGGATACATCTGTTTTGAGTGAAGAGGAGGCTTCCGTGCCAGTCCTATAAGTCACATAATTTCCATCGCTGCTGTTAAAGTCGGTAACGCCGATGCACCTAGGCACATCGTAGACAGTCCCCTCTACGGAGACACGTCAACGGAGAGAGGCAAAGCTTGAAATTCGCTGCAGATACTTGCCTACCTCAAGTTTTCTGGTGTCTTCATCGGGTTCGTACTCGATAATTCTGCGGCCTCTTTTGACGGCCGCGAGGACCTTGATGACGAACCGTGAGTTACGTGAGTCTTCAAAAAGTTCAAAACACCGACCGATTTAATATCCATCGGGCTCGCCGTAGTGAAGTCCAAGCTGTAGCCCAGGACATCACAGGCAGGAAATTCTTTGAAGTCAGCCAACCTGGTGACGGTCATTGGAGTGGATTACAGTGAAGAGAGTTCGAGTAAGAGAGCAACAACCTAATGAATACATCAACGAGTCTGCGTCTTATAGGCGCGGTAGGAAAGCAACCAGACGTGCCCGGCTCGCCGAGACTTGACAGGGACGTAACAGCCGCATCCCAAATTCGCAGGAATCAATCACCTGACGTTGGGGATTGCCCTTCTAGATCCGAAAAGGACACGCAGATCTGGGTACACCTGCCGAACAATCTGCGCGCTCCATATCTACATGATGTTTCGATGTTTCGATGCATTACTCTACAAGGATCAGCCGGGAATAGCAATCGAAAGAATGAGCGGGAATGAAGTGGATCGAAATGAAGGGTGAGCAACGGCGATCAAGGGGGCCTGTCACGGGTTGGGAGCGACCACACCTCGATAAAATGTGGTAGGTCCTCGGATCTATTATGAATCTAAGTACTCTTGCAAACCGCAGTCTATGTTCCGACTTGGATATTACTCGTAAACTGGGCTGATTAATCCTAGTCATCTTCAAAGTTTTTTTTTTTTTGGATTCCTCGTTTATAGTCCTCCGGGGCGTAACCCCATGGTAGGCTGTACATGCTGTGTACGCTAAGGTCCGGTGTAACATATGTATGGTGTCAATGATATTGGCTCCTTATCCCTGGATCCTCGAAGTTTGAAGGGCAACGAACCATGCCACTGAGGGCCCCTGAAAATCTTGATATTGACTCTCAGTAGCCCCTGCCAGCTAAAAGGGCGAGAAGAATATTATTGAACATGCCGACAGGGTAAAAGTGTTACCCGAACAATGTTTCCTCAGGATGGTTAGGTTCTAACGGCTCTTCTTCCCCGGGCCTCGGGTGGACCCATTCCTATCCATTCCAATTATCCATTGATCAAGGTTCAATTCTTGGAAGATTCTGTGGTGGCGGCGTGTGTAGATTACTAAGATTAGGCGACTCGGTCCGTCGGAGGTGGGAAAAGACTCCAAACTTCTGGGGCTGTGTCCAGCGAGCAAGTATTCTATCTAGCCAACTTAATTCTATGGAACGGTACCATGCATGCTTCCTTGTTGTATATTGTTCCGTTGTTTCAGCTTTTTGTGCCTCCGAGTCCATGGAGATTACATGTGAGATGTTGCGAAAGTCTTGTTCCGTATCGTATGTACTGCTAGTACACAATTTCGAGTCGAGTTGAAAACCGGGCCAGAACTTGTCACACACTCAGTGAACTGGGGGATTCTGTTTTATGTTTTATCGTTTTGAAACCTATCTCAGTGACCTCCACTTTTACAAGTTTTTTGTATTGGTGCCGCAAAAGTAGAACCACAGAATCCTCTCCTATGGCCAGTATTACATTGACAACTGCCATTCAACCGCCGAGGCCAGCCTTGTTTGACCATCACAATTCTTTGGGGTGCGCCCCTATCGTTCATGTAAGCCACAGCCTCGGGTAGAGTGGAGCCAATGTGCGAATACTAGTAACGAGTGACTCCACTTTTCGAAAAAGCAATTTCCGAGTCGGCGAATACGCTGATTTCGACGTGAGATGATGATAAGTCGGGCGCTGGCACGAATAGGTCGTGCCAGGTGATGTCGTTGGAGTTCTGGCCCACGCCCATTACAGAATTGCCTTGACAAGTAGTCATCGAGATTCGACAGCACGAACGTTGCGGTCATGGAATATCGTAAGATGTTGTATCTAGCACTGGCGCGGAATGGCTCTGGAACGGACATTAGGATCTCCTTAGGAGCTACTGAGCAGTGTAAATGACACAGGTCGTCTTCCTTTCAGTCACTGTATATGTAAGGAGAAGAGTGTTCGTTGTTCTTCGTGTTCCGCCCCGGCTAATGAAGCACGGAATGATAACATTCAATGATGATAGGATGATAGCATGGATTTGACTGGACATTCGAACACTTTCAAACACATGGTAATACAAGAAATCAACGACTTGGGCACCCAGTATGCACAGCGGCCGCTGGGTATTCACAAACATATCGATTGAAGATTCAAACGGAGACACGGACGTGGGGGTACCACTGGGTCCCACCATTGGTCGTGTAGTTCTCCTGCATTGCGGTGTCAGTCAATCGCAAAGTGCGCGGTGGAAGCAGACGCACACCCAGGATCTTGACACCGGCCGAGCCAGAACCAGAACTGACGTAGATATCAATGGGTGTACCGTCATTGATGATATCAACTCTGTAGATACGTGAGGCACAGAACCCGAGGAGAATATCAATAAAATAACTGACACAACGATGAGATCCTGTGTAGGGGAGCTCGGCGAGCCCCAAGCTAGCTTAGCAGGGCCCAGGGACAGTGGCTGTTGCACAGCGAACTGGTCGCTATCACCGCCTCCAATGACCGCACTCGGGGTCACGATCCCAAACTCACCCCAGTTGGATTCCATTTCGAACGTAATCCACGTACGTTTATCGCTGGGCTTTCGGATCGACGAGAGGAATTCGAAAGCATTCTGGATGTTACTGGCGCTTGCTCTAAGCATCTCGTCGTTGGCCTCATGAAGGAGGGTCCACAATTCGATTGTTGTAAAGGTGACGAGAACGGGGTTGCCCGAAATCGACTCCTTCCACTGCTGGAATGTGGTGAAGTCAGGCGAATCCACTAGAGCGTCTGCTAGACCAGGGCTCCCCCCACGGATCCTAACAATTCGCTGTGAAACCCGGCTGAAATTCCAATACTGGGCTTCGGTGAATACGTCACTATCATATTCCCCTCCATCGTTCAAGCCCTTGACGCTCGCAGTAACGTTCCGAGCGAAGTTATTATTGACATCCTCGTACTTGTTCAATGCCCAGACTTCCTGTTATGCAAGTCAATACGAAAGGACATCAACAGGATCCGGGCACTAACCAGCTGAAACCGCGCGCCGAAACCAGTGCTGGATACGAAGTGGCTTCCCACGGTGTTGAAAAACTTGATGTAAGCTTGAACCACCTCGGGATTCTCGGGGTCAAAAGGCGACAGTTTGCATACGTGCGTCAAAAGTTCTTCTTCGTTGATGAAGCTAAGATAATCACGGAGCCTCCCACTGTACGAATCGTAGTCGTTGACAAAGAAATAAAATTGGTTTCCCGTAGGCAGTGACTTATCCAACGGGAAAAGTGAGTTGTTGTTTGCCGTGACAGAGAGAAAACGATATGCTGGGACAGAATTGTCCTGCAAAGCTTTCACTGCAAGTGTGCCATCCGTGAACGTCCTGATGGTTGAGAAAGGACTATTGTCCTCGGAAGCAGCGACGGCTCTTGGAATCTCATATTCGACACCACCTGGATTGCTCACATTCAGAAAGGAATATTGCAAAGACGAAGTTCATACCGATCGTTACAGTCTGAGTTCTTGTGTCCTTGGTAAGGTCGACGATGCGAACTTGGGTCTTGGCTGAGTAAACCTGGATAGAGAATGCGAATGAGATAGTGGAAGCATATCAGTTGACGCGTACCGATAGGAAGTCGAATGGATCAATGCGAGTCAGGTCTAATCCATAGCCTAGCCATTCCAATGGCGGGAACTCAGTAGGAGACGGTTCTGGTTTAGTAGACATTTGGTGCGAGGGACTGCACAAAGGAAGAGGGAAAATCAGTACCAAGTCAGCATTCCAAGCGCAAGTGAAATATCCTCACGTCAATTCGCACAATTCACTTGGTGAGTGCAATCCGTCAGCGGCATCCCTGGTCACCACCATTCGATTACAAGGCGGCTGTGAGTTTGTGACCTGAAGAAAGATCAAATCATCAATTCCTGAAGCTTCTGGTACTTCTGGAATAAGCGGCCACTTGGCATTGATTAATTGACGGGGAACACCGCGACGACACGGAGACGAGAAAGATACCAGCAAAGATCTGGCAAGTTGAACAAAGGTTTAACCCATCTCCGAGGCTTTCACTGGCATCTACTGGCACCAACTCGGCCTCGCCCGTTCAGCCACAAATTGCTAATCACCTTCCCAAAAAAGCAAGGTGAACCCGAGTTGAACTTGACAACTTGACAACTTGACGTCGGGCTCATTCGGAGAACCACCTTACATACCAAAATTCCCCAGTCAAACACACACGCACATGACTACTATACACGCGAACAGAGCGATATGACGGTTGCGGAAGTTCATTAGCGCCTCAGTTGAGTCTACAACTTCGTACTCTTGTTCATACTTACATGCTCCGGCCAGTGTGATATCATCATGGCGAGTCTCACGTTCAGCTTCTATCGACTAACCTAGAAGAGTCATCGCAAGTTTTGAATCCCGCAGATTGCCGTCTCAATCTCGCTGTGTACGACATGACAAAAAAATCAACATCCTGAGTTCTTCGCCGTACATCCTGCGCTCCGAAGTTTCTACTTAATAGATAGCCAGCTCAGCCTCTCATTGACTCCCACTGATTTACCATACCTAAGATTACACGTTATGGACCTCCCCGCTGTCGACCGCCTTGGCTATGCGCTCAATCTTACTGACATCACCCCTTTTGATATCGGGGCAGTATGTACCATCCCGTCCTTTCATTGTATCACGCTGACGACGACCTACAAGGTTGACAACCACGTAATCTATCTGAGACGTCTACTTTCAATCGACCTCGACAATGTTCGTGACCTTGTAATCGGTGGGCATCTCTTACTGCTAAGATTGTGTGGTCACCAAAATTACAACTTGTGTCAACTAGACGGAGTAACCTACAGCGTTCCGAGGGACGTTTCCGTCACGGCTGACAATCAGATTGTCCGAGGGGAATACATCACGTTTCCCGATGGCCAGGACGCTGCAAGCGCTTTCAGCGCAGACGCCTCTTACCCTCTTCGTTACTTCGCTGTCTCAGGGACGACTTCAGGAGCCTACGCAGCCAGGAAATCATTCCTTGAAAGTCATCAGTATGCGTTCTTCAGTTACACGACGGGATCCTACACCGCTCGACTCCGGGACTTTGAAAATTCTCTTATAGAGGCACCCCTCCTTACTGGTCTTAATGGGATCCCGATCCCATTCAATTCATCGAACGCAACCACTGTGGACAGATACAAGACTTTTTTCCGTGTTTATGGATCGCACATCATTCACAATGTCAACTACGGAGCCCGGTACCCCCTGGTAAGATTGACCTGCTTACTTGACTAGTCTTCTAATGTAGTCTCCAACAGCAAGTCTGGGCTTCGAATGAGACCCCGGCAGTTAATAGTATGTTCAACACCAATGTCAAGGCCAAGTTTAATGGTATTCCTTCCGGCGGGGACTTCGACGCTTCCGTCAAGGCCCAGGATCAGTACAGAAAATTCACCGAATACTTCCAATATCTTCTCACGATATCTGGTGGCGGCGATCGTTCGAAACTTGCCAATACTGATGGCACATATGCTGACTATGAAGAATGGATCAGGTCTATCAAAGAGAATAATCCGGGCCTGCTGAACTTTCAAGTCATTGAAGTGTGGACCCTTATGTCACTCTCCAGTAGCTCCGTGCTTAGGAGCTATGCGGATCCACTCTACGATGCATTCATGTGGATCGTTGGCCATCCTGTGGTCTATAAAACGGCTGTCTCTCTGGACATCCAATCAGGTTGGTTGATTCTTTATGTATTTGCGGGCTCACTGACCACAATGCCAGACTGGGCCGAATTTAATTTACTTACCCCCAGCGCGGTGATTCTTCCAGACCCTGCAAATCCTTATCCCCCTTCGAACACCGTCGCTTCCGACACCCGCGTGCAATGGGGGAAGGAGTATAGCCACGACTACCAGCGTCAAACTCTCAGGTGAGTATGCAAGATATGAGCAATTCGTGATCTCTGACTAGCACCCACGAAGGTTTTTCGTCATCAACGATGGCTCTCCAATCGACTTCTCCATCTCTCGTGGGAGCTTGGCGGGACCATCCACCCCAGGTCAAGCCATCGTCACAATCGAGGGTGTAAGTCCAATCTCAATATGTTCGGTCACCGTTTCATTTGTTAATTCAGAACAACTACATAAACAACGTCATCACCGGTGAGGCTCTTTCGTTTTGAACAATCCATTGCTTATCATCTGTATCGTTTGAAAGATAACGTATGGAAGTGTGTATTGTCTTGATTCCCTCACGAGAGTAATTTCCTCACACTATTGTAACAGCACGAGGTGGTTCTACAAGGCGCCCGTCAGCAACATACCCGTGACCCGACTTGCGAACCCTGACAGAGCTGCCAAGCCCTTTTACAATTGGAGTGATGTCCTCAAGGACTACCTCTCCGAGTTCGAAATCTCTATGAAGGTGTAGACGCGACCTCAATATTTGAAACGTCAAGCGTGGAATTGTAAGCTAGCTTCGAGAGTGGTGATTGTGATGGAGAATGCCTGGATGTATTACTACACGAGTCTATCTCTGTATATTAACAACGATTCGAGTAAATCGTATGTGTGTGCTTCTTGTATACCACTGTGTGATTCTCTTTGTTGTATCTGAAACCAAGGACGTACCTGATCCTTTTTCACTGATCATTTACACACAGTGGACTAGCTGAAGACGCAATGGACCTGCCTTTCCAGCACCAGGCGGCCACTCCATTCTCTGGTCCCAGCCTACCTCCAGGCGGAGGAGGTACTGGCTGATGTGATCTGAACTACGAGTCATCGGGCCAGAATTTCGACAAACGTAGACGCTGCTTTCACCCGAAGTCCGGACCCTTCTCATATGTCCAACACTTGGCATGCGCAACGTGACCTCTCCGCTGCCTTGGCTCTTCTCGAAGCTCTCCGTCCCGATTCAGCGCCGAACAGCCCATATCGATATGGCTCCGCTTTACCAGCGCGAGCGCGTGCAATTGGATGATAAGCTCGATGTGGGGGAGAAGGGGCATAAAATCTGGCGGGCTTCTCCGATCGAGATCGTGGTGATGCTACCATTGTAATAACGCCCCGGACCGGCATCTTGATCTTGCACCCCGGAAGTTCACATTTGCCAAGTGGAGGTAAAGGGTTACCCCAGCGTTCCATCGGGTTTACTGCTACCTGGCATACTTCATTTCCGACGTTTGCCAAGTTCTATGTAAAGCCACTGACCAACTTCATCAACGACGGATGTGTGGGATCAAGTGATAGTGAAAACGGCAGCCAAGGAAGGAAATCCCGAGTGGTACCGCCCACGAGTCCATGCTAGTACGTATTGCGAAGCCTGTCACGGTGAGAAATCGATATCGCCCAATGAAAATGACAAACCTGGGATTCGGCCCGGGTGGAGCGGGGTTCAATCAGGTCGTAAGTCGAGGCATCTTGCGGCTTCGAACTTCGAACCCAACTGTTGGTGCGTGCAATCACGCACGTTCGATACACTACTAGCCACTAGGCATTACTGCCATTCAGCATGTATTCTTTTCTAACATCATCATGATACTAATGCTGACACTTCATTCTCGTCTAGCACCCCTTGATGGCCGTTCAGGCTCACTCCCCCTGCTGTTACTGAGAGCCACTTTCAAGTTGATCTAAACACGACGTAACTGGTAGGAAGGGGTTCAAGTTGAACTGCACATCAGAACTCCGAGGAACAACCCTCAGCTGTGTGTTTTCATTAGGGTGGATCTAGACTTGCCTCGGAGTAATGTACCGATCACCGCCCATTTACTTAGATGATTTGCCACCGAGCACACATGACAGCGCACACTTTTCAAATTCGCTGCATCAGTTCCAAACGACCTACATGTTATTTGTGTATTGCCACCTCATACGTGTGCTTTTATTAGAATAGACCATGTAGCAGAACCTATCACTACTACTTACGTGATGCATCAGATCGTGTGCATTTCTATTCTCCCAGCGACCGTATGCAAGTATGCGTCGAGGATGTCGTCCCACGAATACCCATCAACCCTCTTATTCAATCGAAACGTCTCTGGCGTCAACGAGACGGATACGCCGAAAAACCATAAAGTGTTCCACACATTATCGGTGATGACGTCGTTGAGGTACGGTTCCTGTGAACACCCACCAGTGTCAGTCGAATTAAGTATACGACGAGGGAGAAACAAGGATGGTCACGGTATCCGTACATTTTCAATGAGGGCTTCCGCTCTCCCTTGGCGCCACCCAGCACCATTGCTGCCATGGGAGATCGAAAAGTCAACGGGGCTTCCATCGTTGACGATGAAAAACCTGAGAAGAGGTCAACAGCAAACTCGACTCGTATACCCAATGGAGATGCAAACCTCAATGTCTGCCTCTGGTAGTCATGACTGTGTTCTCTTCCCCACTGCACCCGGGAAAGAGAAGCAAGTGTCTCCGGCGGGTATGGATTCGCGTCATCAGGAAGAATGACTGCACTTGGAGTGAGGAGGTTAAATTCGGCCCCTGAGGTGCTCACGGAGAAATAAGTGCCCCATCTCTCCCCAGCATGGAGTAGGGGAAACTTACAGTCGCTTTGAATGTCAAAGGTGACAGTAGTCTTGTAAACCCTTGGGTGAGTTACGATCCACGTAAATGCTTGATTAACCTCCTCTGCATAGGTTTTCAGGGTGTCGTTCGTAAATGCGGACATCAGTATCCATATAGCGGTCGTATGAAAGCTTATGTGCGTTGGCGCTCCGCTGTATACGGTGGCCGACCACTTTGAATACGTCTCCCAACTCGTCGGATCGGATGAAAGATTCGAGGAGAGTTGGGAGTCTCCACCCATAACTGTTACAAGCCTCTGAAGGTATTCAAGGAAGACCTTGTACTGCGCCTCGGATTTGACCTTCTCGTCGTATTCTCCTCCGTTAGGGATGCCATTGAAATAAGCCCTGACATTTGTGGCAAACTTGGCGTTGACGGATGCGTTATCATTCGATGCCCAGGCATTCTGGCAACGTCAATCAGTACAAACAAGTGCATGCCTCAATGTGTGTGTTACCCACGAGCTGGAAACGCGCTCCATAGTTGGCGTTCACAATAACATGTGAACCGAAACGCTGGAAAAAGCTTTTATAGGCGTCCAAAACTTTGTCGTCGTCGCCATCAAATCGCTGCGGCAAGTCCCCTACGCCCCGCAATAGCGCGGCTTCGTTGAGAAGATCGGCATAGTCCACGAGGCGTGCCGAGTAGGCAGAATTGGTGAAACTGTAAAACGCGTATTGATTCTCGCGGATGAATGAACGGTCATGGGCCAACACGACGGCGGCGTCGGTACCCGTTACGGCAAGGTAACGTGCGGGAAGTCCCGCATCCGCGCGAAAAGCTGTCTGCGCGTCGTTGCCAGTGGCATAACTCAAAAATGTGCCTTGAGATATCGGTTCCTGGAATACACGAATAACATTGGGGACATTGTACACCACACCATCTGGAACATAAATGTAGTGAAGGTGTCGAATCGTCAAAGAGACCATACCGATATTGACTTCACGGAGGTTTTCGTAGATATCGAAGTCGACGATCCGACGAGCTTTAATGACTGAGGCAGATGC
This sequence comes from Boletus rubescentipes, assembly GCA_038092775.1. Classification (NCBI taxonomy): domain Eukaryota; kingdom Fungi; phylum Basidiomycota; class Agaricomycetes; order Boletales; family Boletaceae; genus Boletus; species Boletus rubescentipes. The sequence continues at coordinate 22,154 of JBBPRA010000445.1, forward strand.
CTAAAATTGGACTTGTTGAGTCTGGAAATAACATGAGATGGCATGCGTGGAGCTTACGGCGCGTAGGTCCATAGTGGACGAACGGGAGAGGTCGATACTATAGCCAAGCCAGTCGATAGCTGGGAGTTCGCGGATAGTCATCTTGTGTGGTAGTGAATAACTATACGTGGATGTGATGCGTGTTTGGCAGCGCTACTATATAGTATATATCGTTCTGACCGCTGCCCAAATTTATACACGCTGGCGGAGCTAAAGAGCCGTTCTGTCGTCAACGGGGTTCATATCAGAGGCTTCCATGATAAGATCAAGAATAGTACACACTTGGCTGGAGCGTACAGCGGAGATCGGTTCCCGTCTGTGTGGATACTGTCTCCTGGCGCATGGCAGCGGCTTACCTTGTCACAGCGTACAATGTCTTGCCACCATCCCAGAGACCTGCTGTTTCTAAGTACCATGGCTATCATGGCTACGCACCGCTTCCATGGACACGTCAGTTTGAGCTAACCTCGATGCCTTCGTACTGAAGGAAGATATGGACTCGCTCATCCGACGAGGCGTTGCCACCCTCGGGCTGTTGCCGTCGCCAAACTGAGTCTGGTTGTTGAAACTTTCAAATGCCGGCGCGTCGTCTGGACAAAACCCACACTGGCGCAGATGGCATCGTACTTGAGCGGTACGAACTAGATAATGCCTCCAGTCGAGTACGTAGAGGAAAGGCAGGGACACGTCGCATGTTACTAAGGTAAGCACGATCATGATGATGTCTGAAATAGGAAATGTAGGGAGCGTAAGTAGTGAAAGTAAGTAGGTAAAAAGGTATCTATCATGGGGCTGTTCTCCAACAAACGTGGCTTCGAATGACGTCCACAGCGCTGTCTCACCTTCGATTT
>JBBPRA010000446.1:0-22993 GCA_038092775.1 Boletus rubescentipes
TCCGCAGGGACACTTGCCGTCCTCCTCCGGTTCTTCGCCATGCCCTACATCTTGCGACGTTTCGACTACGCCAAGACGTACACCGTGTGCATGTACATCTGGCCCGTCGTATTTGGTCTCCTTCCTTTCCTGAACGTCCTTGCCCGTGGCCATCTACCCACCAATTCCAACACCGCGTCATCCGCACTCGTCTGGACAGGCCTGCTCACCATTTTCGCCGTCTCCAAAATCGGGACCATCCCACACAGCCTGAGCATGCTCCTCATCAAACGGCACGCTCCATCGCAGTCGTCGCTTGGTCGGAGCAATGGGCTCGTGCAGTTTTCCATGTGCGTTGGGCGCGCACTCGGGCCCATCGTAGTAAGTACGCTGTTTACGGGGGTGAATGGGATGGAGTGGGTGAGACGGTGGGGGGTAGGGTGGATATGGGCAGTGGGGATGGTTGTGGGAGGTGTTGCTGCGGCGAGGGTGAGCATGGAGATCGAGTCTCGGCTAGGGGGTGGCTAATAAGTGTCATTTCGTCGTCAAGTATCAGATCCGACAGTTGAGCTCGAACATTACTTACCACGTGGCGTGGACCTACGCCCTGCGGCTCCTCACGAGGTTTTCGGAATGTATGACGAACTTTGGCTGGTCACGCGTCCGACGCTTGATCATGTTGCTTGACGAGGCGAAAGAATCTCCTTTCTGTTATAGTATAGCCGCAGTGATCACCAGCAACGTCACCATTCACCAGACAAGGCACTTCGACAGTCAAGCAAGTTTTTTGCTGCGAAAGGCGACGTCCCTGACTGTCAACCTCATCCAGAAAAATGACCGGCGTTTGATATTCACAGGCGTCATTTAACTGAGACCGCAACCGCATGCCAGAAAATGATTGCCCCAACAGGTTCAACTTATCTGGTATAAAAGCCAGCCAGCTTTTCAAATCATCCCCAACATAACTCGTACTGTCATCCTGTCTACTTGTCTTACATTCTCCCTCGACATCGACATGCTTGCCAAGCTTAGGTATATTATTTTGTGTCTTCCCCTTCGTCATCACACTGACCAGTGTGCCCATTCAGCGCTCTCGCGATGTGTCTTTCCTTCGTCTCGGCGTTTAATATCGAGGCTCCTGCCACCGTCCAGGCTGGGACTGAAGTCACACTCCACTTTAGCGATATTGACACACATAACCCTCTCACCGTTTCTCTGGTACTGGTCCAGGCCGACTACCAAAGCTTCAGCAACCTCACCTCTGATGCGCTCCTCGATTCAACAACCACCACCGTCTATATTCCTGCCGTCAACCACGGGTGGGTGTTTTCCTCTAGGCGTTTCGTGTACTAGTAGGTGTACTGATCGATATTCATCCCCAGCGAGTATTTCATCATTGCCAACCCAATCCAGTAAGCGTTCTCGTATACGGCCCAAGGACAACTGATCGTTGACATCATCCGGTTCTTGCAGCGACCAACACGAGATCCTCGCCCAGAGCAACACTTTCAACCTTCAGTCACCCTTCTAGTATACCTGAGTGTCCACAGAAAGAAGTCTAAGTCATCGGGGAAAAGGATAGATGGTTCTGGTGTTTGTAAATTTGATAGACGTCTCCACCTCTTTGAGGGGCCGGTTGAATCGTGTCCGTGCCCGTTTGCCGGCGCCGTTCGTTGTCAAGATACACGGAGTTGAAACGAGCCGCTGAAGTCTCGGCACGGACGTGAAGACGTCAACCTTCCGTTGTCGCTGGTTACCTGACAGCTCGGTCCACACGCCGAAGCGGTCGAAGCAAGATGGGTCCTGACGTTGCATCACTTACTACGGGCGGGTACTCCGCGATGCCTGGCAAAACTTTGGCCCGATCACCACGAGTCGCGACTTTGCAAATGAAAAAATGTCACGATACACTACGTGCTTGTCGACTCAGCCCGGGAGTTACCTTCAGTGCCACGTCAAAAGCCTCTCTTATGTTAGAGTACCCAATATAGTTGGCGCTCGCGCTTATTGACGAAGTGCTACAAGGCTAACCTAAAGCCGTCGCACTGCGCTAACTCGCGGATCGAGGTGGGCGAGGTAAGGGGTAGAGGCGACAGACGGGATTCGGCTCGGACTTGGGCGAGTGCGGATCATAGGCGGGTGATAAGCCACGTGGGCCAACTGTATATCCGTGCTTCTTTGATTCTGTAATTCCGAAGTGATCGTCATTCGTTCGCTTCGTGTTCTCGCACCAAGTGCAAGATATTCTTGACGAGACTGCGAGATTTCTTGGCCACTCTTGTTGTCACTGAGATACGTTGCCAACATGCGGTGGGGCGGCCATCTGTCGATAGGTAGGGGTACAAGGTCTCACGTGACGACAGACATGGCGGTGACATGATCAGATTGGATGGGCCGACATGATAGTGTACACCATAGAACACAGACACATAGAATTCCGCCATTCCACAACACTATCCGCCTACTTTAACCACGAAGAAATACACCTGGCGGGAACCAAGAACAAAACATGTTGGGAAACTTGAACAATATTTGGTTTTTAAATTCAGTGCTTGCAGTCACCACACTTGCAGGTACAGCTATTAGAGAAAATCAGAAACGGCGGGAGATTGGCGGAAGATTGACGGCACAGTACACTAATAGGAGAGGAGGAAATGGAAACGTACTTGGACTCGCACTTGCAGACATCGGTGCTGGAGCAACACGCCTCGTTGACGGGGATAGAGTTGATCTGCAAGGTTGTTCAACGCGCCCATCGGCCACCGCGTCGTCGACAATGCAAGTAAGAAAAAAGTCATCACTTACAGTCTGCATGATACTGCTGTGAGGGTGATAGAATGAGTTGCTTCGATGTGAGTTGACTGGAGAATGAGGACGTCCCAGGGCAGAGGGGGATTTTATACCTCGCGTGAATTCGGTGGTATTTACGACGCTCCTGCAAAGATGATGTGTGATAGCTCGCCGTCCGACAGTTCCTTTGGAGCTGCCGCATGGGGCTTATCTTTCGTTCAGAGCGGTTATCGTCGATGGCTTGCCAATTTCTTGCACGGAACAGGATAGATTTGGTACAGGTTTCACACGACGGCCATAATGTTTCTTGTTTCATTGTTCTTGACGGAGAGATCCGCGCGAGAGGCAATAACTAGAACAAATAACAATAATAACAGCAAAGGATGAGACGGAAGAAAAGGGCAATGTGGCGTTGCAATCCGCTACCAATACGATGATACATTTATTTGGGGTTCCCGATGATCGGTAATTTTGCGTGTACGCGCATCGTCATTGGACCGATAGCCAGCTACCCCAGATCTTCATCCATATTCCAGCGCTCCTCGGGATATCTTGTACCTCGGCGGGTCTCCTATCTCCGTCTGGCCCCTCTGGTGACTGACCTACACAGAAGTCAGGAGAACAAGGGCACACCTTGCCTGTCTGCTACAGTGGTACTGATGAGCCGCCGTTCGTGCTTGAAACCTAGCAACATAGAAACCAACCTTCTCGGGGAGCATTGACTAGCACTGCCCCAGAGCGGTTTAGAAGCATCAAGGAAATAAATACCACAATGTCGGGAAAAACCCATCCCACCAAGTATACACGAGAGTGGAGTTGTCCGCCACCTCTCGAATTTTATGTTCCATACCCTGGGCCAGAAATGTATACATGAGTACGGCATGTGTGCTATCACCATTCGGTATCTGTCTGCAATAAGATCAATTGGGGTGGTCGTTTCTCCTATAGGCAGTTCACCTGATACACGATGTCAAAGAGCCTCGATGAATGAGCACCTCGCCATTACGGCACGATCGAATCGGTCACTCCACTGACTCCACGTCCCTGAGTGGAGTCACACGTGAACAAGTGGAGGGGCCTGACCAGATGAAAACTCTGCGCCGGGCGGAGGGTGTGCGGCGACACCCCACAAACGAGTAGACCTCTTTATCCGCATCTCACGTTGCTGGGCCCTGTCCTGTGTTAGATGACGTGCCATTATATGGACGACTGTTTGATGGTTGAGTCCCGGGATTGAATAGACAAGAACACGAAGGACATGCATCCGCCGAGTACCGTCTTAGATCAGTGATCATCGAAGTGTCTGTCGTGGGCCGTTGGACAGCAGCGCGCACGATAGCGACCCGGTAGTCTTCAAGTTCGCTGGATCCCTTTATGTAAGCTAAAAGCACTCGACAGCGTGAAGCGGACACGCACCACAATAGACTGAGCTGTCCCGAGATAGGAAGAAACATGTCGTTCTGTCGTCTAAACTTGAAAGTGGCCCCGCCCTACAGAGTGATATTATCCAACCCGGGGTATGGTCCTCGTCGATGGAAAGTGATGAAGAGGCGAATAACATTCCCGAATCGCAACGAGTGCAATATGCCATTTTGAGAGCAGGAGCCAGACCAGCTTCAGGGTACCAAAGACCTCTAGAGAGCGCTTGCATCCGAGTCGTATGGCAGCTCGGGCTAAGGCTAAGACTCGCACAGACTCGTCCTGTAAACCCAGAATTTTGCTGATGTGCACTCTGGCAGCTAGTCGCGTGTGGCCACTCCAGAGAAATGAAGAAACTCAACGCAAGAAACGTTCCAGTGTGTTAGAGAGAAACAAAGGTGAGAAACCGAGACCCATCGTTATATTGATTCAACTAGTGGGGTACCCTCCCAGTCATCGTCACGAGGTTGACCATGAAGGTGCCCTCAATGAACCAAACTGCGGCCTGGGAGACAACAGCATCAGCTATGGCCCGGTATTGATCATCTGACAGGAGATGCGAGGTAGCTGATTGTCCAGAGCCATTAAAACTCGAATGAAAAAATGACTGAACGACACAGAAACATTAAAAAAATATTGCCAGTGCAAGCAAACAGTAAATAATAAGACTCCCAGATCATGTTTCCAACGTCCAAATGTCCGAACGACGTCCGAGTCGCTAGAATGAATGATTTAAGTCAAATCAAATTTTGACCATTTAGCTCGGAACATGGTGGCCAGTGGCATCTACAAACGACACAGGCAATAACACAATCAGATTGGATGAGCCATCCTGACAAGCGTACACTACAGAACATAGACACGCAGGATCCCCGCTATTCCACAACACCCATCCGCCTACTCAACCACGAAGAATGCAAATACACCACTAGCGGGGACCAGAAGGAAAACACACGCCGGGAAAAAGAACATTTGGTTGTTAGAGTTTAGTGCCTGCAATCACCGCACTTGCAGGTGCAGCTAGATGGAGAAAATAACGAAGTAAGAAATGGAAGGGTGGGACATCGACATAGAAACACACTTAGACTCGCACTTGCAGGAATCAGTGCTAGAGCAGCACGCCTCGTTGACGGGGATGGAGGTGATCTGCAGGGTCGTTGTCCAATGCGTTCGTCAGCCATCACGCATCATCGTCGACAGTGCAGGTAAGAAAACAGAGTAACACTCACAGTCTGCATGATGCAGTTATGAGGATGATAGAACAAGTTGCTTCGATGTGAGTTGACATCCCAGCGCAGAGAGGGAAATTTTATACTTGACACGAATTTGGTGTTATTTACGACGCTCCTGAAAAGATGGTGTGATAGCTCGTCGTTCGAAAGTTCCTTTGGAGCTGCCGCATGGTGCTTATCTTCGCTCCGAACGGTCAACGTCGATGGTTACCCAATTTCTTGCACGGAACAGGATAGATTTGGTGCAGGGTTCAGATGACGGCCATAGTATTTCTTGTTTCGTTGTTCCTGATGGAGAGATCCGAGCGAGGCAACAACTAGAACAGAAAATAATAACAACAACAAAGGAGACGGAAGAAAAGGGTGATGTGGCGTTGCGATCCGCTACCAATACAACGTGATGTGTTTATTTGGAGTTCACGATGATCGGTAATCTTGCATGTACGGGCGCACCATTATTGGGCTGATAGCTAGCCTCAATCTTCATTCATCCTTCGGTAGTTCTTGGGATATCTTTGTTCTTCGGCGGGTCTCTTATCTCTGTCCGACTTTGCCGGTGATTTGCTCATATGGGAGAGTCAGAACAAAGCGTCCACCATCACCCATCTGCTACTAGAATACTGATGAGTGACCGTTGGCACAGGAAACTAAGGGAATGCACACAAGACTGCCGTGATGAAGCCTACGTCACCCACAAATTGAGTCATCCGCCACTATAAGACTAGTAACCCGTCCTCTTGTCCAGAAATGCTGCGTGCACAAGATCAATCGGGGCGTCGTTTCCAATAAAGACAGCTCACCTGATATACGGTGTGTACGAGAACGCACTGACGAACACCAAGGGATGAACACCGACAGTAAGGCGTGACCGGACCGGATGCTTTACCGGCCAATATTCCTGAGTGGGGTCGCACGTGTGCAAGCAGAGGCGCCGGGCCAGATGAAAAATCTGCACCAGACGGAAGAAGTACAGCAACGTGTACAGCATATCCCCTACGGATAATCCCAATACCTGTGGACTTCCATTTTCGTTCACGTTGCCAGGCCTTCTTCTGTAATGAGTAACATGCCATTATTGGAACGGCTGTTTGACAGTTGAAGAGAAATAGACAAGACCACGTCATCCGTGGAGTCCCTGTCTCGAATATGTGAGTGACTCTGGCCATGGGGCACTGGACAACAGCACGCACAATAGGGACCCGAGGCACGTCTGCTAAAAAGTGCCGAATACTTCATACCCAGTCTTGGGTGTAAAGATACCCCAAAGGTTTGTTGGTCCCCTTCAAATGGGAAGAAACTTGCCAGCAAACACACACTGGCAGGACCACCGCGAGCATGCAGGCTGAGCTATCCAAAATAAGTGAGTCAAAATCCTGAGGGTATCCAGCAAAGTTCCTCTCACGAAGTGATGGTAACCAGTCGAGAGTATGGTCTTCACCTCGACGGCAACAATGTTGAGGTGAGGTGAGCACCGTTCCCATAGCCGCCGTTGAGATGCGAATGCTTCGGAAGACTTAAACAAAAAACATGATCAGACGTGGAGTCAATGGAGGTGAATCACGATGACAAACCCCATGTATCCTTCAATCGAGAGTGGAAGTCAAGCCACCGCCGCGGTAACAGCGAACTCTAGAAATTGCGTCGGGTAGCAGGGTACTAAGAGTCACACGGATTCGTCTTACAAGCCAGGATCACATAGCCAGTCGTTGGCCCGGCCATTCGAGAGGAGTGAAAGGACGTCCTAATGAATTTGGAGGGAGAAACAAGGTGGGAAAGAGCGTGGTCGGCTGAACCCATCGTTATTTTGATGATCCAACTGGCGGGGTACCCTACCAGTCGTCATCACGAGATTGACCATGAAGGTTCTTCTCGCTAGACAGCGGCGGAGACAGCGCTCAGGCTGGGGGAAGCCATTGACAACATGGCATACCGGGTGGACCGATTTTTCAACGAGTCGATGGAACTCTGAGCACGTGTAACTTGAATGATGGCTGAATGATGCCAAAAAAAATCATACCTCCTCCGAGCGTGACCGTAAACTCCGAAATACACGCGTGGCAGTGACTTCAAATTACCTTGCCCACCTTATGCCCGCACCGATCAAACCTCCTCCGTTAGAAGGGACCAACTCGAACGGGGCCAATTTCAGATAACGACTCAGACATTAGGGAACAGAGGAGGTAGGTAAGTACAGCTACACTTTGAATTGACGGAGCATTTTCTGATCAACTAGCGCAGGCACACTGTAACCCCCCATGATTAGATGTTTCCCAGTCACCCATCCCGACAGTCGCGTTGAGTGGCGTGTTGGGCTGAATACGTTATATACCTGGCGATCTTCAGCTAGCTTGGACACAGACGACAATGAGAGCAGTAACACAATCAGATTCGGATGAGTCACCCGGTCGGATAGCGTATACTATACAAAAGCACATAGGATCCCCGCAATTCCACAGAAACTTATCCACTTGCTTACACACTCGGAATACACTCCTGGCGGGGACAGAGAATGAAAGAAGAACATTGAGTTATTGGAAGTTAGTGCTTGCAGTCACCGCACTTGCAGGTGCAACTGCATCAAGAGAAAACAACAGGCGATCAGCGACGTGGTCCACGGGTAGGCAAGCAAACGGAGACGTACGTAGACTGGCACTGGCAAGTCTCGGTGGAGGTGCAGCAGGCCTCGTTAACGGGGATGGAGATGATCTGCAAGATCGCCGCCCAACGCGTCGTCGTCAATAGCGAAGGTAAGAGGATAGTTCATCACGCACGTTCTGCATGATGCTGTGGTGAGGATGACAGAGCAAGCTGTTTCGATGTGATTTGACTGGAGAATGAGCGTCCTAGGGCAGAGAAGGGGAATTTATACCTTTCGCATATTTGATGTTGTTTACGACACCCTTTGCAGAGGTGAGATCTTGTCCGGCCAAATCCCGGTACCCTGGAGATCAGGTTGCAAGTCGCCGCGTGCGGCACATCTCTTGCTCCCACACGGTCACATTGGATCACTTGCACATTCAAGTTCCGCCAAGCACTTCAACATAAGCCAAAACACGATAGATTTAGTGCGCGGGAACCAGATGTGATAACCATGATTTTTACTTCTTTCGTAGTTCTTCACGGAGAGATCCGAGCGAGAGAGAGGGACTAGAAAAGAAAATAATAACAATAACAATGAGGCGTGGAGATCCGCTGCGAGCACAGCGAGTCGTCGGTTTAGAGCTATCATTGGTCGATAATCTTCAGGGTGCGCTTAGTCTTCAGGTTGGGACCAATAGCCAACCAATCGACCTAAATTTCCGTCCGTGTGGTGCCAGACATATTTCCGTCAGGATATTCGGGTGACTTGTCCACATGGGACCATACTTGGCCAACGAGGATCAGGGGAACCAAGGTTCCACTTCTTACCCATCCACCACTGAGGAAAGACCGCCCGTGCGGCGAACCTTGCTGGACCGAACCTAAACTTCTTGGGGTAGGGGCAACATTCGAACATCGATAAGCACAGCCATGCGGTGAATCAGAGTTGAGGGAATGCACGGCTAGAGTGCGGTGTTAACGCTCATACCACCAAAGACCCAGGAGTCTGGAATTACTGTCATCATTCAAAATTTGTGACCCCTGGGCGTCGTCTCACCAGAAATACGGCACGGCGTACCGCCATCTTTCGGTGTCTGTGTACCAGATCTGTCTGGGTGGTCATTTCTCATGTAGCCACTTTTGAAAAACTTTCACACTTACTGAACTTGAATTCTAGAATTCCTACTCGAGTTGGTACAGATGAAGAAGCATCCAGGAAACACCCGAGCCGGTTCACCTGGCACATGATGTGTATGGTAGGACCCCGGAAGAAGAATTAGACCGCGTACTTTGCACCCAATCTGGGGTGTAAACGACACCCATGTCATTTTTATTGGACCCTCCAGTATGATATGCCGCACATCGAAGCATCCATTTCCAAACATAGAAACTTGAGGAGCCCAGTGCCTGCCGTCCCACACACATGCATCGCGGCGACATCCAGTGTAGGTAGCCTAGCCAATGATCCATGATTCGCCCTCCCGCAGTACGAGTAATGGTGCCCCGGGCCCAGTCAAGGAAATGGACGTCCACGACGGAAAGGATGTTAGGTCTGGCGAGGGCTGGACTGGCTGGCGGAGTCCTCGTGGTTGTGGTTCATGTGCATACACGTAGGTTAGTCAGCTTCCATCCATCCAGGTCCGTGCGGCGGGAGCTCTCCATGGAGGGCGAGGGCAGTATGCTTCGGAAGACATACGAGTCCGAGGGGCTACAGTGTAGTAGAGACATCTTGAGAGCGTTTGGGTTGAATGGCCTTCGTACACTCTGGTAGCTAGTTGTTGGCCTGAGCATTCCAGAGAGAAACAAGGGCCAAAACGGTATAATCTTCAGAGACCCGTCATTAAGTATATTGGTTCGACTGGTGGGGTACTAGTACCCTCCCAGTCGTCGTCACGAGGTGACCGTGAAGGTTCCATCGCTCAGTATCCGATTTCTTGACTTGTGAACCTTTGCGGCCACGTCCATAAGTACCATCTTTAAGGTCCATTCGGCGGGTCTCATATTCCGCATCTCAGCGTATGATGGATTCAGATGGAAAGCTCACTGGCTAAACACAGCCACAATGTGGTCTCATAAGAAGTTGAACGTTGAACTTCCGCTTCGGGAGACGTTTGGTGGGGGAGTGACCGTGACGAGCTAGCCTTCGTGCTCTCGACGAGTACTTTATTATTTCTGTTCGATCGGTAAAGTGTAGGTGTAGTACAAGAATGTGGATATGAAAGTAACTTTTGGGTCTTGAAAAGCAGCCAGTAGGTGTCAATGCCGCTGTATCCGGTTCTAGCGGCGATTCGGCCGTCAATCGCACTGTAAAACTCCGCAACCTCCCGTATTAACCCGCACACATGCCGTTCCAGTAAGTTGTTGCTGAATTGTACACTGGAACGGATGTCTTGGGTACCCAGGGATACCGTGCAGTTGGGACAACACACAAACGAAGCCGTAGAGCAGTAACACGATCAGATTGGATGAGCCACCCTGACAGCGTACACTACATAGACACATAGAATCCCCGCCGCTCCACCAACACCGATCCACCACTCACACAATCAGAATACACTTCTGGCGGGGACTGAGAATAAAGACTTTGGAAAGAACACTTGGAATTTAGTGCTTGCAGTCACCGCACTTGCAAGTGCAACTGAACCGACAGAAACGCGATCAACGACGTGGCTAACGGATATGCAAGCAAATGGACACATACTTGGACTGGCACTGGCAGGTTTCGGTGGAAGTGCAGCACGCCTCGTTAACGGGGACGGAGATGATCTGAAGGATCGCCGTCAAACGCGTTCATCAGCCATCGCGTCGTCGACAGCGAAAGAAAGAAAGTAGGTTATCACTCACGTTCTGCATGATGCTGTTGTGAGGATGATGGAACGAGTTGCTTCGATGAGTGTTGAGTTGACTGGAGATGAGGACATCCTAGGGCAGAAAAGGAGGATTTTATACCTCTGGCAGATAAATTTGGTTTTGTTTACAACGCTCCTACAATGGTGTTGTCCCAGCCACCGCAGACATCAGATTGCGAGTCACCGCATGAAGTATATTTCGCTCCCACACGGCAGGACGAGTGACTTGCTCATTCAAGTTCCGTCGGACGCCCCAAGGTAAGCCAAAACAGGATAGGTTTGCTAAGGGACGAGATGATGACCTGAAACGCTTCTTGTTTCATTGAGGGAAGAACTATAAAAGAAAATTATTATTATAAAAGAAGGAAAGGGAGGAAGAGGGCAACGGGCATTGAGATCCGGTGCGACTACGACGCGATACGTCGATCTAAGGTTACCGACGATCGTTGTTTTGGGGCGTGCGCCCAGTCGTTGGAGTGATAGCCAGTCGTCCGATATCGCTGTCCATGTCGTTCCAGATATATTGTCCAGGAATATGTCCATAATTCCATCCGTGACTTGTTCATGCTTGTCTAACGAGGATCAAGGAAACCAAGTGTCACAGCTTCCAAACCCGCCACTGTAATACCAAAGAAAACCCACCGGTACAGCAAATATTCAAGGACCAAATTTAAACTCTTGGAGTAGGGAGAATATTCCAGCGTCGATAAGCACCGCCACGCGGCGATTCAGAGTTGATCGTGAGGGATTGCACAGCCGGGCCGCGGCGGAGAAGCCCATGCCATGAAGTACGCACGAGCGTGAAACCGCCGCCGCCATTCGAAGTTTATGACCCATCTTCTGGGCATCCTTTTAGCAGTGCGTGCTGTCATCACCTGGTATTTGCGCATCAGATCGGTCAACTTGCACATATTGCTGAAGTTAAATCCTATTCGAAAGGACGCAGATGAAGAAGTGTCCAGGAAACACCCAAGACGGCTCGCCTGATACACAATGCGTACGAGAGGACCCCTGAAGAAGGATGAACGGGAATGAAGAAACCACGACAGCTGTGGGATCAAATATTGCAGTGGCCCGACGTCACCGAGTGGAGCCATCAGGTGGACAGATAGAGGCGCGTGACTCAACGAAATATCTGCGCTGGACGGAAGTGTGACTTTGAGATTCCTTTTGTTGCGGTCTCTGACCTGTGGTTGACGACGTGCCATTGATGAGATGGCTGGTTGATAGTTGGGGCGTAAAGAAATAATAGCGGGAGGTATATGGGGTGGTCAATCAGAGAGGAACTCGTGGTGACCGAAAACAGAAAAACCTTCGTGAACCACGTAAGTAATGTAACCCCCAAGCTATTATCGTGGGTCCTTTTGATGGGCAGCAGGGCCGGCGACGTCCATCGTGCTGCCAGCACGCACGCCACATTTTGCCAAACATAGAAAGGAGCCCAGTGCCTGCGTTCACATATCCAGTGTAGGTGACCCTAGGGATGATCGATAGTTCTCCGTACGAGCGACGGTGTCCGTAGAGGAAATAAATGTCCTCAGCCAAAAAAGATGCTTGACAAAGCCGTAGGATGGTCCTGGCCAAACCTCGGAAAGATAACGTGGCCAAAAATATGGTCCGTACATGGAATGGACAAGGAAGAGTATAAGTCGGCCTAGCTTCCAGATAGTATGGTGCTCTAGAGAGCGCGCTTGAGTCGGATGGCAGAGTAAGAGCCACAGACCTGTCCATGATTACGCCAATGTGTGTTCTAGGAGCCAGTCATTGGCCTGGACATTCGAGAGGGCAGAGGCCGCAAAAAACGTCCAGGGCGTACTTTGAAAGAAAGAAACGAAGGTCGAAAAAGCGTGGTCGTCTGAGCCCCATCAACGTGATACGGGTTCGACCGGTGGGGTACCCTCCCAGTCGTCGTCACGAGGCGGCCAAATCTTGCACCAACTTGAAGCTTCTGTTCGCTTAGTTGCGGTCCGAGATACTGCAGGCTGGCTATTGATCTTTGGAGTTAGACCGAATGCCTAGCAGCCGATCGAAACTCGGAGCAGTATGTAATAAGACGGCTGGTCGATGCAGTCGATGCGCCGGGACGGTGGTCACAGTTTGTCACGAATTGTCACGGACTCTCGTCACAGCGCCGAGTATGCAGTTGGTACAATTTGAGCGTATAGGTACTTGTGATAAGGATACGTATGGTGAATATTGGTGAGCAGGACATCTGAGTTGATGGGGTGTTATTGGGACATATTTACTACTTCAAACTGCACCGAGACTCCCACGATTGGTAGACGTCAGGCTCTTAGCCAGAGTCACTCGAGACGCGGTTCGGCGAGTGGGACGAGAAGTCAAATTTCGTGCTGGAATGGAATGCTTCCTCTAGGCCGGACCTGGCGATGTTGATGGTCTGGAACAGCAAGCAACTGACGACGAGAGTGATAACACGATCAGATTGGATGAACCACCCCGACAGCGTATTACACTATACATAAACACATAGGATCCCCGCCATTCCGCAGACACTCATTCACCTACTTCAAAATACACTCTTAGCGGGGACTGAGAATACAAGGCATTGGAGAGAATATTTGCTTATTGGAATTTAGTGCTTGCAGTCACCGCACTTGCAGGTGCAGCTGAATCGACAGAAACGCGATCAACGACGTGATTAACGGATATGCAAGCAAACGGACACATACTTGGACTGGCACTGGCAGGTTTCGGTGGAAGTGCAGCACGCCTCGTTAACGGGGACGGAGATGATCTGAAGGATCGCCGCCAACGCATTCATCAGCCATCGCGTCGTCGACAACGCAAGAAAGAGAACAGGCTATCACTCACGTTCTGCATGATGCTGTTGTGAGGATGATAGAACAAGTTGCTTCGATGAGAGTTGAATTGACTGGAGATAGGGACGTCCTAGGGCAGAGAAGGGGGATTTTATACCTCTGGCAGATAAATTTGGTTTTGTTTACGACGCTCCTGCAAAGGTGCCAGTGGAGTATTCGTTGGGACCCGCCACATGGGGCACATCTCTCGCTCCCACACGACCACCACAGATGACTTGCTCATTCAAGTTCCGTCAAACGCCCCCAGCTAAGCCCAAACAGGATAGATTTAGTACAGGAACCAGGCGACGGCCATACCTATTTCATGTTTCATTGTCTCTCATGGAGAGATCCGAGAAAGAGGGGAGAGCTATAAAGAATAGTAATAGTAATAACAATGAGCGAGAGAAAAGCAGTGTGGTGTTGCGTTGCGATCCGCGGCGAGTGTTCTTGGGTATCCGCGTGCCGTCGTCGGCCGAATAGACAGCCGACCCAGATCCTCATCCATATCTCGGTGTTCCCCCGGATATCTGGTCCCTCGGTGTGTCCCCTATTTCCCTCTGGCTCTTGTGTGAAGAATCAGGAGAATCAAGGGACCATAGCCCACCCATCTGGCACTGCGATGCCAATTGAAAGCCCCCTCATGCAGACAACCTTGCTGTACTTCTTGGAGAAGTACAGCAAGGTAAGTGAGGGGAACATTCGAACGCCGATAAGCCTATGCCACCAAGTACACAAAAGCGTGGAATCACCGCAAGCCATTCGAAATTTGCGACCCGACCTTTGGGCACCGTTTTACTAGAAACACCCAAGTGCGGCATGCGGGCCGACATTGTTCGGCATCTGTCTGCATCAGATCGGTCGAGGTGAAGGTTGGTTTCTCGTGAGACTACTTTCAAGGCGTCTGGCAACAACTTCTGCGCGTTTCTGAAGTAAGAATCCTATTCGAGAGGACGCAGATGAAGAAGCACGGTTCACTTGATAGGACGAGATGACCCCTGAAGGACTAACGGGGATAAAGAGGACACCACGGCAACCCAACGTCCCTGAGTGGAGTTCCCAGGTGGAGATGGAGGCGCGGGATTTGATAAAAATTTGCGCCGGCGAAAGATAAGGATAGACTTCGATCTTGCTGCGGTCCCCGTCTTGTTTTAGATGAGATGCCATTAATGGGATGGCTTATTGATAGTTGGGGCGCAAAAAGATATTACCGCGAGATGGGGTGGCCCATCAGACAGGAATTCATCGTGGGGTAGGCTAGCCACAAATGGACTAGTGACCGTGATCCCCAAAAAAATGTCGTAACCGTATCGAACGACGTGGGGAACCTGTATTAAGAATCGCATACTTGGTAGTCTTGAGGTGCCAAGCCATCTTAGTTGAACCCCTTGATAGGCAAGTCGATGACGCCGTCGCGCGGTGCTAGCACCATGGCAGAGGGACGCCAAAAATAGAAAGAATCCGGTCCGCAGCTGCTGTCGTCCGTACACGTGCGTCGTAGCAACATGCTGTGACAAGGATACTGGCCTGGGTAGGATGATCGATCGACGACGATACCCCCTTCAACAGTACGTGCGATAATACCCAGTCCAGGGAGTGTACGCCCTCGACGGAGGCGATGGCGAGATGGTCCGAGGCGAGAATACGGCAAGATGTTTTGGAAGACGTGACCATAAAGTATACGGAATCGACGATGGCAAATCGGGACGAGTGGCCGTGTTCTTTGGAGAGCAAGAGTCGACCCAGCTTCGGGATAGCAGCGAGCTCCAGAGCGCTTGGGTCGGATAGTAGGGTAAGAGCTATACAAGCTCATCCTACAAACCCAGGTGTGCACCTGCACCCATCTTGGCTACAGTCGGTACTCTGGCCATTCCAGGGGAGGAAAAAGATACAAACGTCCTAGCATGTTAGGGAGAAACGAACGTGAAAGCGGCGTGGGGCATTAGAGGTTCGTCGTTATATTGGTTTTGACTGGTAGGGTACCCTCCCAGTCATTGTCACGAGGTGACCATGAAGTTTCTATTGGCTGAGTCGCACACTGCGGCAGCTGGCGGGATAATGGCGACATATGAGGTATTAGACCGATTGCCCAGCGGCCGTCGAAACTCGGAGCAGATGTAAGAAGTGAACAAAATACAGAAGAAGAATAGAACGGAGAAAAAAAACATACCAGCACAGAAAAACATACCGTCAATCATACATACATAAATCCAATCATAATCCTACCGTACCACCTCCATCCATCCACCCTACGTCGGGATATTCTCCTTGCGCCCAAAAATCTCTTTCAGCGGGTTTTCTGTTCTCCTTCCGTTCTTGCCCTTCCCAATTTCCATCTCGAAACTGATGTCCTCCATTAGACTCCACTCCTCCTCTGGTGTCTGGTCCAATAGACTCGGTTGGTTCTTCAAGTCGACCCTCATCGGGCTCTCCGTCTCTTCCGCCACCACCCCAAGCCCACCCGATCCAATCTTGCTCAAATACGACTTGATCCTCCCCGGTCCCGTTGACCCTGACGAGGCAGAAACAGGAGCAGAAGCCGGTGGAAGCAAGCTCCCTCCACCCAATCCCAACGCATCGAATTTGTTCACAAACGCCGCCAGCGCGCGCCTCTCTTCCTCCAGCTTGACCCTCAACTTTTTCTCCTTCTCGAGTTGCTTCACGAGCTCATTCGCCCATACTTCTTTTTCTTCCCGTCGTTTCACCTCCGCCGCCAGTCGGCCCTCCCACTCGCGTTCAACGTCCTCGCGGACTTGGCGAAGGGGCTCGCCGAGGTTGTCCTCGTATCCACGTACGACAATTTCGAGCTCTCGGATGGACTTTTGTTGATCTGCAATCAACTTGTCTTTTTCCGTTTCGGGTGCGTCAGGCGGGAGCTCAGGGCGAGCGAGCAATGCTGCCTCCAGCGAGAGGATTTGGTTGGCTTGTGACTCTAATTGGCGTCGAGCAGCAAGGAGCTCTTGTTGGAGCTGCATACCGTGTCATTAAACCACATAAAATAGGTACGACTTGTGTACTGACCTGGTAAGGCGACATATCGAAATCGACCTTGGACGGACTTGCTGGACGAGATTCGTCCCCTTTGTTCTCGTCCACGGTCTGACTCGTCAAAATGAGCTTTGTCAATTGCTGTATGCGTGCATTGAGGTCTTTCATCGCCTTGGATTCGTCGATTTGCTAGAAAGCGAGATGAATTAGATACGACTCATCGACTCGAGCTAACGGGTTGTGATTTGGGGATCGACATACCTCTCGTGCACTCATCCGCCGATTCCTCTCTGGTGCCTCCGCCTCTCGGTCTGACAACTTCTTCTTGAGCTCTTCAATCTCTTTACGATATCTCTCAATGAGTGCATCCGTGTCCACAACTTCCTTCTTCTTCGCGCTCAGCTGCACGCGCTTAATGCGCGATGCAAACTGGAGTGTACTTGTACTTTCGGTCACAGCATGAACGTCCGGGTTCATGGTGCAAACGACACTGATACGAGCATCCCCAGAGAGTGAAGGCTGAAGGAGGCGCGTGAGCTTGGAGTTACGGTAAGGGACGTGATCGCTGGTGGCAGAAAAAGGTGAGTTTTCTGTTTGATTTTTAGGAGACACAACCATACTTTTTATTCTTGGCGGCATTCTCTGCCAATGTACCAATGACGCTCCCGAGAGTGAGAAGACTAACGAATTCTATCAACCAACGATGGTACAAGACATGTCGGTAACGTACCTGGTGTTGATATACTTTCCTTCCCGTGTTCTCTCCTTGTCTGATGTTGCCCTCTCAGATCCCGCAAGATCAATCAGACTCTGAAGCCAAAAATAAATTCTCGGTGGAACCTCATCAGACAAGAATATTTCCTCACCAAAACTGACATCTGTACACTCCTTCCTCCGATCGTCTGGAGTCTCGTCCCTCCCGGTGTCGGTGGCCTCGTTCCCGGTGTTTGCCTACCACTCGCCTCCGCTTTCCCCTCACCTCTTTCTCTGCTTTCAATCACAAGCCTGAATACGCTGTGACTTCGACTACTTCTCTCGTTCCAATCTGTGCTCGCAGTCCTGCGATGTCTTTCTCCTCTTTCCATCACTTCACGTACGCCTTTGAGGCTCGTAACGACCTCCTCTCGAAGCGGTGCAAGGACACCCTGTCCGATGATTTGCACGGGTTGTGTCGCCGACACCGAAGGAGGGGAAAGCAAGTCGTAAATGGTTTCATTGTAAATTTCAAGGTAGGAGCAACGAAGCAAGTATTCGCGCGTCGGTGTTCTCCTGATGTGAGAAAAGACATCTTTCATGGCCCTGGGGATAATCCCTGGTTGGTCTTCGTTTCCAGACTAACATGTACACTGAGCACTCGAGAAAATACCTTGCTAGAAAGTACTTACGAGTGTAAAGGTTTTTCCACTTGCAGTTTGACCATACGCGAATATGACCGCGTTGTAGCCTTCCATTGCAGCACACACGTGACTCCTTGCAACAGCATTGTATACCGGTTTGTTTTCAGATCCTGTCAGGACCTCATCAAAAGAGAATTCCGGAGGAAGGGTTAGGGCCGTTTTAGCATGCTGCGGGAAAAGTTTAATAACGTTGGGAATGGAAATGTCCCAAGCATCCTGTGCCGATGTTGGGCGGATCCTAATAAAAAAGCTCGGCTCAATAGACATTCAACCACGGGTAAATACAAACAAAAGCGCACCGAATAGAAACGAGAACCTTGTCTTCTTTGCCGTATTCGTGAGTAGGCAACTGACTTTCATCAATGTCCCCCGAGACGTCGCCCGGCTCAAGTGTCTCAAAGTCGATGAGCGCTTCTTCTGGGTCGACCCGGCTCACATCCATAGACATGTCTCCTGGGCCCATGAATAATGACGGTGCGGGACTTGCGCCTCTCGGCGTGGAAGGTGTCTTGGGGCGTGACCCATCATTGGATTTGGTCGGTGTTCCTGGAACGGGTGCGAGAGATCTATCCACAGGCGCTTTGGTGGTTCGGATTCGAGACTCGGTCGAGAGGGCGGCCTTGTATTTTTTAGCGGTGTTAAAAATGGAGGGTGTGGTGAGGTCGCTGCCAGCAGCGACAGAGAGGGGTCGCTTTGGCGTGAACGGAGTGGGGCGGGCTAGTCTTGACGTGGAAGGCGTGTCGGTAATCATGGCGACGTTGGGCTCGCTGAAGTTGGTGGTGCGATGGGTCTTGATTCTTGATGTTGCCTTTATCTCTGTCTCTGACTTTGAGGTCGTGAACGTCGTTGGAGATGGTCCCGTCGTCGTCGTCGCTGTCGAAGATGTTCGCGACGTAGGTGTTTGAGGTGAGTTAGGTTTGATCAACCCTGGGAAATTGGCCAAGACGCGTGGGGGACTCGGCGTCGACGCGTCGTGATCACGTGCTTTTGCATCGTTCTTCGACCTGGGCTTCGGCGGGGAAGATCTTGGGAGTCTCGAACCCATTGCGGCGGGTTTGATGCTAGGAAAGGATGGAAAGAAAATGCGTGGTGATGTGCGATACGCGGGTCACTACGCGAGAATGTGCATGGTCCGGCTCAGGACAACCGAGTACGTCAACTCAATCATTCCATTGGCCAGACGAGCAAATAGAGTCAGCCCTGCACGAGGATTCCAGAAAAAACAACGGGAGATGAATCATTCCTCTGTCGAAGGTGAATGGTGTTCGTGTTCGGGGACCAAGTATCATACATATGAGTTCTGACGCCGGATTGCACTCGCAATGCTTTACTGTTATTCCGAGAGGCAAAACCAAGTGATAAGCCAATCATCTGGTATCAATTACCCGCAGCGCCTGCCAGGTTTTTCTTCCGATTTCAGTTTTCAAATGGACGGCGTGAGAGTCGCCTACGTCTCTCTACGCTTCCGAGTCCGAGTTGCCTGCGATCGTGCCCCCCAGTAACCCAGTTCCGGCGCGTGGGCTTCACGGGTTACAATGTTGCCGTTTGTCCAATGCGTAGGATCTAGAACGACGTGATGGAACAAGGGTTCGGGAGTGGGAGACCATCTACTGACGATTGATGGATGCATAAGAATATGGCGGTACCAACGGCCCTGTAGTGTAGCGGTTATCACTTGGGATTCTGATACCATCTTCCCAAAACCCAGGTTCGAGTCCTGGCAGGACCTGATCTTTTTGTGGTTTTCTCTGCTTGGATCCGATATCATCGTCGTGATATATCGTCAGCCTGCCATCTTTTTCTGGGACTCTCATATAAGTCATCATTCCAGGCATACATACCTGTGATCAACCATTCCATAAAGTACCCTTAACAACCCATTTTAGTGTTGCTCGTTGCTAAGAGCGAGCAATACGGTAGGTCCACCAATGCGGGACCAACTCCAAAATGAGAATTACAAGTACAAAGATCGAAGCTCTACCTCCGGCTTAGGTGCAATACTCCTTCCATCCTTCGAGTCGCTCCACCCCACTTCAGACCTGGATATCTGCACCTTAGTCAAATCACTTGATTCCATCCCGCGAAACATGTCTTTGAGAGCAAAAGAGAGTATCCCCCCTGTTTCCCATCTCTCCCACTCTGCACACATCCACTCTGTGATCCTCCGTTGATCCTCTCCCAAAGGCGTGAATCGGTATGGTCCGTAATATCTGCGCAGCAAGATGCCGTACACACGCTCTGGGTTACTCCATGGTCCCAGATCATGGTCAAGGATCCCGAACGCGAATTGATGCTCCCCCTTGTGGTGGATGTTCTGACGTTGGACGTTGACCATCTTGATGGTGTCATCTGACAAGGGACAGGTAATGTTTGCATCTTTGTTTGGACCGGCCATGGCAAGGCCAGTAGCGATGTGAGTCACCCTCGCGGGGACAATCAACACTTTGATCGGCAGGCCTGTATTTGTGAGGGCAATAGGCTCCCTCTTGAGCGCGTTCCGTGGGTCCCACTGCGGAGGCATGGATAGGTTTATGAGGGTAGTAGGCTCCTTTTTGAATGAACTTCGTGGATCACAGTCAGGATCCCAAGACAGATAACATGCGGGAGAAGAGGGGATCATCCTCGAAGGGTGGATGTGCGATGCGATAGGCTTCCCTCCCCACAAGAACCAGCTCGGAGACCAATCCACTTCGAGCACTGCCTGGAACAGGCGAAAGAAGGCGCGTTCAAGTCCTTCTCCATAAGCGACGGAGATACTGACGCCTAACACTCCCATCATCGAGTATGAAATATCCTCCGGTCTCGTGGTTATCCTTTGCGCGATCCACTTCATACGCTCTGGAAGGGATGGATCCTGGAGTCCAGGTTGGAACTCGTAGATATGATGGATGGGGATGCCAGTTGCTGCCGAGATTCCATCAACAAGTAGTTTTAGCTGGAGGGCATACTTTTCATCGAAGGTGCGGAGGTGCGAGGCGTAATCTGGGTGGTACTGATGTAGCTTTCCGTTTGGGTCTAGCTTCTCGTTGCGAAGATTGGTGAGCGGCTGCCACCTTTTGTTGTAGCATTTGATTCGCAAGGGCGCTAAAAGCTCCTGCAGAGTCCAACCTCGCGTGAACCACCGATCGAAAGGAAAGTCCAGGAGAGTCTCCGTGTCGGCAAGATAGACGATACATATGGATGATTCGCGATACCATGTGAACATGGAACGGATAGACTCGTCGAGCTCAGAACTACTGAGCTTGTTGATACAGACCGTGTCGGCCCAAGCGAACTCGACACCATACTGCTCATAAGCAATCTTACAGAACTTCTCCAATTTCTCGTATCCCTTCGAACCGGTAGTATTGCGCTTCAGGACAAAGTCCTCGTAGCTGGGCTCATCCTGTCCCCACGTATGTGACAAGACGGCGAACTTCGTGATGTCCTTTACAAATGCAGAGATGGCCGCATTGTGAAATCTCGTCTTGTGCCAAGACATGCCCCTGGTGTAAACATCCCAGTCTCCAAGTACATCGATCATCCTCCGGTAGATTTCCTCTGTGACGTTATTGAGCTTGTTCTGGATAATATATTCGGCAACGGCGCTCCTTTCTGTGAGCTTTATTTCCGGGAGCTTAATGAGCCGTAAAGGAAGGGCGCTGAATATACGGGCACGGATCTGCGCCGGCAAAACGTTGAGAAGGATATCGTCGCTGAAGTGGTCTTTTGTTAGATTTGGAATCGAACCACATATATCACTCACTTGAGCGATGGGACCTCAGATATGTCTGACAGCGTTCGTGGGGGCCCAGAACCTTGAAGTCGTCTAACAAGTTGTCAAATCAAGCCACGGATCAATGTTGTCATGCATACGTCGACCAAGATTCCTTGATTTGATCGCATTTCGACCCATCCAATTCTTGAAGATCTGCGATCTGCGGATTCCTGAAAACATCAGGCTTTGATGTGCATTACAGTCCAGAGGGGAATCCACTCACTCCGAGTCTATGGAATCCTCAAAAACGAGTTCTTGCCGCTTGAGACGCCTAAAACATCGGTCGTTAGCTTTTAGTTCGGTTTTCAAACATCGGTGAGCTGTACACTCCAAGCCCATAGTGCATAGTATCATCGGCCATGTCTACTGATTGACTCAGAAATGAAGAGGATTCGGCTCTACGACTTCGAGCAGGATGGACGGAAATAAGAGTTACTAGGTGGCTCGAAAGTGGGAGTGGGAGCGACGTGGAAGGGCGAACAAACAGGCTGAGTCGCTACCTCCCGCACTGGCAGGTGCACTGAGTCTGAACCCACGGGTCTCATGGAAGCGCTTATTGCAGACGATGAGCATGACCTTGTGATCCCCAGCCGCATCAGAGAATCTGGTGACTCATCACGTCATCCGAGTCATACGACTCGGACCTGGTAGCTTGGCGCAAGCATCATCAGTCATTCTTACTAAGTTATCGCTTCGCGACCAATCGCCTAATCACCGTGACTGTATCTATTGACTCTTGGGCTTTGGTGCTTGCTGATATGTCATCCGCTCAGCCTCGATGACGGTCGCGCATTACCATACTGCCAGCATAGACCCTGAGATTAATCAGTACGCTCTCATCATTACTAAGCATGTGATAACTTGGCGACATATAATAGACCACAGACGAGTGCCACTATCAGCATCTTCACAAGTT
This sequence comes from Boletus rubescentipes, assembly GCA_038092775.1. NCBI lineage: Eukaryota > Fungi > Basidiomycota > Agaricomycetes > Boletales > Boletaceae > Boletus > Boletus rubescentipes. Next base: position 22,727 of record JBBPRA010000446.1, read on the forward strand.
ACACCTCCAGCAACTGACATATCGACCAAAAGATGAAAGTACTCATTTTCGGGTAAGCACAGTGGCCAGTTTCAACACCTAAACACTCACACGTTTCCCAGAGCTTCTGGTTTCATCGGCCTCCCCGCCGCTCAGGCCCTTAGCAGAGCAGGGCACATCGTGTACGGTGTTACACGTTCCGAGACCAAGGCCAAACAGCTAGCTGCTGATGAAGGTATGCCTGCGACGAGATCGCTGGCGAGTGATCAGCTCACGCCACCCCTACAG